>VNJR01011922.1:13414-27492 GCA_008042585.1 Drosophila punjabiensis | reverse complement strand
TTTCCTACGGGGGTTAACTACAATTTTAGAGAACTCCAGACCTACCTACCTCCCCCCTTACCAGACGATGTCTCTCGCCAAAATCAATGAGCGGCATTCCAAGACAGCGGCATAAAGAGGTTGTAAGTGTAAGCAGAGAGAGTGGGCAGTGGGTTTTGTAGAGATTTTAGGGTATTGTAGGGGTTGCCAGGATCTCTGAGGGGGTAAGGGGGTATAGGGTCTTATTAAAGGGGGGGTAAGGTCTTTTTAAAAAGACAGGATAGAGTCTTAATAGGACGATATGGCAGAGTCTTTCGAACAAGAAGAGAGGTAGAGTCTTCCTAAGATGACTGGGGGGGGTTGTCTTCCTTAAAAGTCGACTGAGGGGTTGTCTTTCTTAGAAGACTAACGGGGGGCTTGTCTTCCTAAGAAGACGACTGGGGGGTTGTCTTCCTAAGAAGACGAACGGAGGGGTTGTCTTCCTAAGAAGGGGTGGGGGGGTTATGTCACAGTAGCTGGGGCCCTTTTAATTTTCAAGTATCTCCTCAGTCTCCTTCTCCTCCTTTCCCCCTTTGGCATACAATGAAACTTTAGCGCCACGTTTCCATGGATATATCTGGGTCAGGAGACAACCAGAACCTTATCACCCAGGACCGACCTCCAACCCCATGACACCCTCTCACACCCCCCCCCCCCTCCTTTGGAAATTAAAAGAAATATGTTCCATTTCATTTGAATATGGGGTAGGGGGACGATGCGGGGATGTGGATTGAGGGGAATTGTTGTCGAAATCAGGAGGAGCCACCCACGCAATATTCTTGTGTCTTCTACTCCTCATCCTTGTCAGCTTCCTTCTGCGAGCTCGTCCTTGCGCTTGTGAACGTCTTCAGCGTGCTGCTGCCCCTCTTCTACACCTTACCCCCTTACCCAAGTTCCACGTACCTCCCCCCCTAGCTCACCCTACCTCCTTCCACCTACACAGCAACAGCAGCCATTAAGTTTTCTCGCTGTAATAAAAAATTTTTCTCTTTTTCGCCGCTCATCGGTGTGTGCGTACTTTTGTGTTTGTTTGCTTCGGTGTGTGTGTGCTGTGTGTGTGTGTGTGTGTGTAGATACTAAATTTTCTAGTTCGTTTTATTTCCTTTTTTGCCTTTGCCTCCTCGGCATTAGTGTTTATTTATTTTTTCTGCTCTCTCCCTGCTTCGCTTTCTTACGTTCCTTTTTTTTCGCTTTCTTTTTTTTTTGTTTTTTTTTGAAAAGAAGATTTATGTAAAATGCGGCGGCGGCGGCAGCGGCGGCGGTAAAGGAGAGGAAGGGTGCGAGGATTGAGGAGAAATAGTCGCAGATGCTGTTGCTGTAAGTTTCACGCAGCTAAAAAAGCAAACTGCCGAAAAACCCATCCACCAAAGGCTGGCTGGCAGGCAACAGCAACAGCAGCCACCCCCTTTGCCCTGCCGCCGCCTACCTCAACTTGTGGCTCTCTCTGCTGTAGACCCTTACCTCCCACCTCCCACCTCCCCCCTTGCTTTCTCGCTTTCCCGGGGCTTCTTCCTTTGACGCGGCTTTGGTCGCGATTGGGGTCTTGCCAGGGGTTTGAGGGTTGGCACAGTCGGTGGTTGGCGCAAAAGTTTTCAGGCAAGTTTAATGTTTAGATTTCTAAGACGCCATCGGATTTTCAACTATAAAATATTCTTTTCATTTTTTACAGACCAAAACCCAACCAACCCACCCACCAACCAACCACCTCACTCCCCCCCCCCCCCCCCCCCCCCCCCCGCCCCCCTCTGAAAGCCATTAAAAGCAAACGCTGAATTATAGTACTCCCTAAATACATACACACAACAGCCCAGGAAAATCCTTGGAGAGGGTTTCAACTTTTCAGGGGGGGGGGCGTCCAGGGGGTTTGACTCTGGCTTTGGGCTGCTTGTTGCGGTGCTTAGTTGTTAGTTGCTAGTTCCATGAGCCTTGGCACAGTGGTCTGAGCCTCTTAAAATATTTAAAATAAAATAAAATAAATAATACAATTTATAGAGTCCCAAGGTTGCGGGTTCGTTTGCAAGTTCATCGCTACAAAATATATATTCTGTACAAATATCCAATATTTGTGGTTCTTAGGGAAACTTTGGCAAATAGAACGCAACTCCACACAATCGCCAATTGTTGGAGCAGCTGGCTTCGTGTTTTGCAAGCGCAACTCCAATGTTAATGATCCACGAATTAGCCAAGATGGAGAGCAGATCCAACGGCAATTGACCTTAGGGGATGACCAAAGAAAGCTGTTCAAATAGTGTGTGTGTGTCAATTGTTGGCAGTATTGCAGCTACACTGGCAGAAATATGCTAGGAAATATTTTGTGTAAGCTTAAAACGAGTTTAAATGGGATAAAATAAATACATTAGACTTTGTTAAGAATATATTTGAAAACAAGACCTTGAAGAAGGCTTCTGGGAATGTGCTTGCCTTTGAAAGTTTGAAACTGTTGAAAATCTTTACAAAAGATCAAAGAAATAATAAATAAAACTAGTAAAAGAAAAAAAAGAAAATGATAACAATAAAGAAAAATAAAAGAAATATATAAAAAATAAAAAGAAATTAAAAGGCAAAAAAAAAATAAAAATAAAAGAAAAAAATTAGGAAAAAATAAAAGAAAAATTAAAGAAACAAATTATAGGAAAAAAATAGAGGAAAAAATTAAACAAAACTAATTTACAGAAAAAAAATTAAACAAAAAAAATAAATAAACAAATTAAAAGAAAACAAATCAAAAGACAAAAAAATTAAAAGAAAAAAATTTAAAGAAAAAAATTAAAAGAAAAAAATTAAGGGAAAAAATTAAAAGGAAAAGAGGAACAAAAAATAAGTATACAAAATATAAAGATAAAAAACGTATTCGTTTTTTTTTACGGAAAATATTAAACAACAAAAACAGAAAAATATCATTACCAATAGTTGTGTATTATCAATATTATTTTGCACCACTGTACCTTGCCATTGGTCGAAGGCCACGTGCCAGCTTGGCGAGCAACGGGGGGAGAGTTAACTGAGGGGGGGATGGGATGGGATGCTATGGGATGGGATGGGAACTGGGTCTGGGTCTGGGATATCGGGGTGCTGGGGTGTCGAGGTTCGACGGTTCAACGGAAAATCTAGCGAAATCGAAGCGAAAGGAAAACCAAAGTTTTCGTTACCCCACGCACTTTTGTTGGTGCTTTTCTGCTCGAATGAATTTTAGAATTTGCCGCATTTTGTCTCTCAACTATGTGCAATAATATAAAGCAATCCAGCTGCCTCCCCCAGCTTCTGGTCCTGCCTCTGCTCCTGGTCCTGCCGCTGCTCCTGGTCCTGCTCCTGCTCCTCTTCTTGCTTGTGCTTCTGCTTCTGCTTCTTAGTAGCCCCAAGCTGGAGGAGAACTAAAGTAGAGAAGGCAACAAAAGGAACAGCAATCAGTGGAGGCATGAGGCATGAGGCAGGAGGCAGGAATAGCATAGAACACGACGCATAGAAAAGGACGAGGCAGGCGAAAGGAAAAATGCCACAAAACGTGCTTCTAAGTTATTTTTCATTTGCCACGCTCAGCGCCAGATGACCCTCCTCCTCCCCCTCTTGCTCCTGCTACTGCTTCTGCTCCTCCCAATCCTTACCCCACCATTCATCCCCACCTAAGAGAGTAGTTAGGCACAAGGCAAAGGCGAAGGGCAGCCCCATTTTAAGATTTATGTCGGTGATTATTTCTAAGTTTTTGTGCGCTCAACGATGGCCATCGTGGTGGTCCCGTGTCCCGTCCCTCCATTGCCTTAATCCGCTATCCCAGTGTATCCTCTATTCCTTGACTAAAAAGAAGGACGAAGCTTTGAAAAGGAAACCGAGGCAGTAGCAGTATCAGCAGGTAAAGGAGCCCTAATGCTCCTGCTGCTAGATGAGGTTCCTGGGGGGAGGTCAGGACCTGAGATAATTCCCGGGAATAACCGAGAAAGAGAGAGAGAGAAAAAGAGAGACAGAAGCACAAGCACAACTTTTAGAAAATGTTAGTTTTTGCGTGAGCGGAAAGTTGGCAGCTTTTCGCTGAATAAGTACGGGATCAAGAGGGGGCCCAGTGCCCCAAGAGGGAGCTACTTACAGGCAGGCAGCAGGCAGTCGATTCATCTCGGATCAGAGCAGAGTCCAGGTGGTGCCTCTGCCTCTGCCTCCGATTGATAGTTCGCTACGCTCTCTCTCTCTCCCTTGGCTTTTCTCTTGCTTTTTCTCTGGGCTTTTCGCGAAAGGTTTTCCTGAGACCGGAGGCAGCATAAAAAATCTAATCTAATCTATCTAATGTGCCTCCTTCCTGGCACTCTCCTTGTTTCCGCTCTTGCTGTTATTTTCTGTGTGTGTGTTTTCTAAGCACAATACTATTTTCTTATTTTCTTATTTTTTGTTCACTTTGCGTTGTTGTTGCTACATTTAAAATGTTTTATTTGGCCATTTGTATGTTTTATGGCATTCCTTGTTACCAACGAGCGAGCTGCCTCCCACATTGATGCCCTATCAAGGGGCTAGGTATATATCCTTTGATAGCCTTAAGTTCTTCTTCCTTTAACAGGCTCAGTTTCTCTTGTTAAATTTATTTATTCTTTGTTTAAATACAATTTGTAGAGTATTTAATGTTCGTTGACTTCCATTTTGATTTCCTGCATTGCCTCCTTTTGTTGCGTTTTACTTTATTTAATTTATGGCCCGCACACGGAGCAGGCAGCGACATAAATAAATAATTGAAGCTTTATAAATCTAAAACAGTCGCCAGTAGTTGATAATTCCCCTTACCAAGTTTTTCTTCTATTTTTTTCTATATATATACCTATAATATATATGTATATATATACAAAGATATACATACATACATGTATCTGCTCTGCTTATCAGCGAAAACTAAACAAAGTGCAAAGGGACTGTAGCAAGGACTTCAAATCAGGGGGTTCCCCCGTCCATTGTCGTCGTCGTCTGAGCCCGCAGATTTTTTTTTCCAACTTTTTTCTACCAAGCTTCCAGCTACAGCCTCCCCCCGGGCCCCCCTTTGTCTTCTCTTTCCGCTTTGCCTCCGCTCACTGTCAAGTTTACTTTCGTTTTTAGTCTGCGTATGCTCATTCATTCAACCAAAAAAAAAAAAAGAAACGGAACGGTAAAGGAAGCTAAATTCGGTTAGACGAAGTCTGTATACCCTAGGGATAAGCGTATGTATCGATATATCGATAATTAATGGGTATTTTGATATGAAAGTTGATATTTGTACCGATCTTTGCGATAAGTGTTGTTCTGTTCGTTATTTCAAAGCAATATTTCCCAAAATACAAATAAATTAAAGAAAAATCGATATATTTCGAAACTATCGATATTACAATCGAATTTTTGAGTAACTGTAAATATATTATATATAAATATTATAATTTCTGCCGAACTATTTGCATTATAAAGAAGACTTTTGGGAATTTTTCATTTAGATTAGTTTCAGAACTCAGAGATTGAAACATGTCTGAATGGCGATTTTTTTGATAATTTAATCGATATTTTTTTTATAATTTTAAAGTAACTGAGAGTATATTTTATATTAGTTTCCGTTTAACTGCCTGCATTATAAAGAAGACTTTTTGGAATTTTTAGATTAGCTTAAAAACTTAGAAACTGTATCATGTCTAAATCGACTCGGCTGTTGATTAATAAAAAAAACTTTTCTTCCTCGCAAATTTTAAACTAAAATTAAAATACCCTTTACCTAAGCGGAAAGGGAAGTACAATGCTTTAGGGGATGGGGTATATAGGGTACAGAGTACAGGGTATAGAGTATTAGGGTATGGGGATGCTCTACCCACACAAAACTCAACTTAAATGCGACCACTAAAAAGGAGCAGACGGCAAAAGCATGAAAAAAGCACGCACACACGCACTCGTCATATACCCACACACACACACACATAAAGAGCTGCAAAAAATACGATATTAAAAGTAATAATAAGTGCCTTATGCGGGAAAGGGCGGGGACGACCACCCGCACTTAGATATTGAAATGAGTATGTTTTTAAATATAAAAGGATGCCTGCCTTACACTCCCTCCCCACCTCCCCCCGCACACACACACACAGCAGAAGCAGCAGCAGCAGCAGCATATCCCCCTAATATCCACTTACAACAACAGCAACTAATACCAGCGAAAAGAAATATATCAAGCAACCCTCGTGTGCTTTTTATTTTCAAAGTTACTGGAAACTCTCCGTTGCTCCGCTGCTCCGTCGCTCCGTCTCCCCCCGTTCCCTGTAGCCGCGCTCCTTTCGTTTTCATTTCACCGCGTGTGCTTTTTTTTTAGGCTGCTCCGGTACTTAGTTGTCGGTCTGCAGACTCCATAGATGCCGGGAGATGCGGCGAAGAGTGCCTCATCTATTCAGCTCTCGGGCGAAAAACTCTCTAAACACCGCAGCAGCAGCAGCGGCAGCACATGACAAAAGGGCTTGGGGTGCGGGGGAGGCATATATGCGACCCCGCCACTTATCATATGGCAAATGCACTGAAAGAAGTGTTTTAGATGCAGGCAGAGCATCCAGTATAATATATATAAATGAGGCAATAGGAATAAGTCGATATATTTATAGATTTTAAACATCTAAAGTTGGCTGTTTCAAGAATTTTGATTATTATAATTTTAATAAAACAATGTACTTAAGGAAATTAATTTTATGAATAAATTAGAAATGGGATTATAAAATAGTTTATTGACAAAAAAATAGGTTTAAAAAAAGTTTATAAAATAATAGTTGGAGACTTTCTCAAAGCAAAAAAAAAAGACAGTGGGAAATTATATAGCATAAAAAATATGAATATACAATAAAGCAGTTAAACTGTCACAAAAAAATTATAAAATAAATTATATAGACATTTTATAAAACTATTATTAAACAAACACGATATTTATAAAACCATTTATTAGAAACAAAAAGTTAAATTAAATAAAAAAAATTAATTTAATAAAAAAAATTGTAATAAAAAAAAATAATTTTAACGAAAAAAAAATCAATTGAAAAAAAATACATTAAATAAAACACTAAATAAGATTAACAAATAAATAGTTTACAAGGATATTAAAAAAAAAAAAAATTTATAAGTTGACCTAAACAAAATAAAAAAGAATGATAGTTAAGGAATACTCAAGGATAAAGATAAAAATTAATAAATTCAACGTAAAACCAGTTGAGAATTATAAAGAAATTAGGGGGATTTCCCCTTGTTGCTTGCTAAAATAAAAAAAAAGTACATAGTTTAACCTAATTGAAAGCACATTAATATAATTTATTTATAAAATTTTCGAAAATTTTTGTTCAGTGCATAAGAACGCGTCTAAAAAATCACCTTTTCTCCACTACTAATTCCGCTTATCCCGCCGTGCACTTGTAAGCTCCAGACTCAGACTCAGACCCTGTACCCCCCCCCCCTGTCTTCTCCATACCCCCTCTCCCCTCTTTGTGACTCTGCCAGCGCCTCTGCCCGCACACACACATACACACACGCACACATAGGGAGAACACAAGACGAGATTGTTTAACTACGAACACGTAGTTAAAAAACGAAAAATCGAGACTAGCGTGTGGAGAAATGAGAGCGCGCTGCTAACTAGCGACTGCAACGGCAGCGTCGACGTCAAAAATTGAAAAAATATATACAACTACAGCGACAGGAGACTTCATTCTCCATTCTCCAACTCAAAGTCCTTAAGCACACACACACACATGCAGTGGGGGTGGTTTTGCCTTGAAAAAAAATAAAGAATTTCGCGCAGTAAAATCTAAAGCGAAATTGCCGCGGCAAGGAAAGGGGGCAAAAAAAAAAAAAAAAACGAAGTGAAAAGTAAAGAAAGAAATGGTGAAATAAAAACCTTGTTTCCGCGCAAGTTACAAGAGTACTCCCGCCCCTCACCCCCCTCCAGCCTCCCTCTGCCTCCCCCTCTCTTAGACTTTTCCCCTTTACGTTCGCCTAAAAAGCTAAGCTCAGAGAGAGACACACACACACACACACACACAGACTCACCTTCGCCTTGGAGCAGAACGAAGAAGTTCAGATATTTGCTAGCAATAAAAGTAGTAATCAGCTGGCAGAGGAGCAGAAGCAAGGGGAGCAAGAGGAACTGGAGCAGGCAGGGGTGCCCCCCCCGAAGAGCACCGAGGCGGCGACGTCGGACGCGGCTCTGCCGAGTTAGAAAGAGATGAGATGATTAGAAGCAGGAGCAGCAGCAGCATCAGCCGCGAAGAGCAAAGGAACGGCGAAAAAAAAAAAGACAGAGAGGGGGCTGCTGACTGCTGACTGGGGAGGGGTGGAGGGGGGTACACAATAAATGCGCCGCGTAACGAGAACTTTTCATTTTATGTAATTTGAGTTCGTTTTTTTCCGGCTCTGCTTTGTGTGTGTGTGTGTGTGTGTGTGTGCCCTCCCCCCCTCCCCACGCACTTCGTTTTCTTTTTCGCCATCGTCGTCGTGCCTTTGCTCACTTTTCTATAACATTCGAATTTTTAAGTGAGTCTGCTGCCGCCCCTGTCCTACTGGTACTGTTACTGTTACTTTTACTGTTACTCTGGGATGTATAACGAGAGGAAGAGTGCGTAGGACAGTAATATCGATATCGAAAATGTTCTAAACTTTGCTATATTGCATTTTTTAATATCGAAAAATATCGAAAGATATTTCATTTAATGTACAAATGTCAATATTATCGACAAATATTTGAAACTTTGACTAATAAAAAGTTTATATATGTATCTAAAAAATATCGAAAAATGTCTTATTGATATTATCGAATATCAAAAATCAAAATCGATCATAACTAAGCCAAAAATGCTAAAATTTCAACTCGGAAAGATTTTTTTGGCTAGTTTTTATTAGGTTAACAAATCTGAACAAATTTACAATTTTAAAATATTAATTTTTTTTGTGAATTTTTCACAATTTTGAAAAAATGTAGTAAAATTTGTTTCGCCTAAACATGGCTAGATCAACTCGGCTTTTAATGCTGATCAAGAATAGGGGTCGGAAAGGACTCCTTCCTAAAAAGTAGATTTCAAATCAGCTCAGCTCTGGCTGTCACTGTGAATGGAAGTAAACTAATACTGTTTACAAGTAAAAATAATAAATAATAATAATAATTTAAGAAATAAAAGACAAAGTATTTTTTATTAGCCATGTATAAACCTTCTGTGTGATTAAAATCTTGCTCTTTAATCAACTAAACTAGGAAATACCAGATGCAGTAGAGGTACAAGTTTAGGTTCGTTTCTATAGCCAAAACCATCTATTCTCAAAATTGTCTTCTTATTAGTATTATTAGGATCTAGAAAGTAAAAATATAATAATGAGACACTAGGTTAAAATTATTTTGTACCTTTTAAAGGAAGTTAAAATTCATGGAAGCATAAAAAAAAGGTATCAAATATTGTTTCGAGGAAATCGAATATTAGTTAATCTTAAATAATTTGTTCTGTTGATCCCTGAGCTCGCCTTGATATGATCTCTCTTACTCTCGATGTATAATAATTTCCTCATTAACTCTGAAAACTCCAGGGTATTCAGGAAGTTGCAACCCTTTTCTTTTCGCTTGCAACTGTCGCGATTCGTGGCGACACTTCTGACTCTCCTCTCAGTCGCGCCGCTGCCTCTGCTGCTGTTCAAATTACTGAAAGCGACATTAATTTTTTAGAATCGCGCGTATATGTGTTCAAGGATTCGCACACACACAGACACACACACAGCTTCCCTTTCGAAGTCCTTTGCAGTTTTAGAGGGGAATGTGGAACTGGGCTCGGGTAATGGGTAGTAAACGCGCGTGTCTGCGTGGATGTAGTTGTATTATTTTTTACGAGCGCGATATGTTGTGCAAAATAGCAAGCGGAGCGAGCAAGGGACTCCCCCGCCGCATCACCTTGAATTTCCGTGTGTTTGCTCTTTATACTTTTTTTTTATTCTCTCTACTCTCTCTCTCTCCTGCTACTCTTTACTGCATACAGCAGTTAAAATATATTATAATGCCTTGCTCCACATAAAAAAAAAAACACACACACACAGAGAGAGAAAATTGTCAGGGGGAGGGAGAGGGACAGGAACCTCCTCCTCGGCTGTGGCACTAAATAAAATGTATTTACAAAAATTTACAAAATTTCGTTGTCTACACACATTCTATATATTTTTATGGAGTTGATTATTATAAAACAAAAAGTATTTTTTATAAACAAACAAAATCTGAATTAGCAAAAATGTATAAAGAAAATATTGGAAAAAAAATTATTGGAAATAAAATTAATTGAAATTTTATGGCAAAAATTGTATAACACAAAAATTGTTCAATAAAAATTGTACAATAAAATTGTACAATAAAAATGGTAAAACAAAAATTGTACAATAAAAATGGTACAACAAAAATTGTACAACAGAAATTTTACAAAAAAAAATTGTACAACTAAAATGATACAAGAAAAATTATACAACATTATTTGTACAACTAAAATTGTACAACATTATTTGTACAACTAAAATTGTACAACATTATTTGTACAACTAAAATTGTACAACAACAATTGTGCAAAAAAAAAAAAGAAAAATAGTACAACTAAAATTGTACAAAAAAAATTGTACAATAATATATATATGCATATATTTTTTTGAATAAAAAACACAAATTTTAACTAAAGAAAGAAATTTATAAAAACATTTATTTTAATTTTTTTGTGTTAATTTTCCCTACTGTCTTTAGGTTTTTTTTTATAAATTTATTTCACAGACAGAAAGACAGTTCATTATTGTTAGTTTAAAAGGGGGTTAAATATGACCAAAAGTTAACCCTAATTCATGATTAAAGAGATAACTAATAACACACGAGCTGAGTCTAGGAATCAGCTATGGAAATCAGTTTGGATATATGTATATATAAATTTGGCTACCCTTTCCACACCTCTCTTGTGTTAACCCCCCCCTGACCCCACACCACCTGAAAATGATTTTATGTGACAATTAAAATGCATTTTTGTGCAAAAATGAAAGCCCCATGAATAATGGCAGAAAATATTTGGCGTCACTGGCTTTTTCTACATAATGCCCGACTTTTTTTTACCGCAACATTTTTGCACACACACACACACACACACTGGCACACACACACACACGTGCAATAAGGGGGGTGTGGTCCGGTCCAGCCATATTTATATTTGCCTATGTAATGATTTTTTATTAAAAATAGAAGAGACTCGTCGAGTCGCAAATAAAAATGAATGGCGAAAATCGCATCAGAGAGACCCCATGCAACCCCCTCTTCTCTCCCCTTCCCATCAGACTGCGAAATTTATCGATGAAGCGTTCTCTTTGGCAAAAAAAAAAAAAAGAAATATAATAAAAATAATAAAAAATAATACAAGAAAAAAAGATGCCACCAAATGAAATGTTAATTTTATTTTGATGTAATATTTAACAGCGACGCGTCGCCAACACACACACGGACACAGGCACATATGGCCAGGACCTGGTCCATGGTCTATCTGCTGGCAGCTGACATTGCTAACAAACAATGCAAATCACTGCCAGGAGGGGAGGAGGGGAGCCTTCCCCTTCTCCTTCTTCCTTAGCTCCCAGCTGCCAGGACCTTTTCCCTTTGCTTTTGCCATCCTGTCAAATCATCATAACAACGGCAGGAGCACAAGCAGGACCAACACTGGGCAGCCCCAAAAAGAAATACAACCCAGAGGAAGGGGAGAGGGGGAAAAGGGAGTGACTTGCATTGGCCAAAAGTTGAATTCATATATATATATATATAATATATATATTTGATACCTCATTTTGTGGCCTCATCAGATTCAAAAAGGTCCTGCCAAGGTCTCAAGTTTTTATATCAGGGATTGAATGAATATTGAACATGAGTTTACAGTTTAAAATTTTTGTAAACAATTTAAAGGGTCAAAATTGAATATTAATTGCATTCAAGTAGCTGAATTAACATAGCTTTGAAACAACAATTTAAATAAACAAAATTCAATATAACATGAAAGGAAACGAGCTTAGAGAAACCCACGTTTTTATACACTAACAGTTAGCAATTGGTTTATGAAAATCGATTAAAACTAAGCCAAAATTTAATCAATTTCAAATGGATAAGCTTTCCCTTTGTTGATTTTTAATAAGTTAACAAATCAGCATATTAAATTAAAAATTTGCATACATATTTTATAAACAACTTAAATGGTTAAAACAAATGTAGACAAATTGCATTTCTTGCAAACATGGCTAGATCAACTCGGCTGTTGATGTAAACCAAAATTTGGATTTAAAATTGGATTAAAAATCAATTAAAACTCAATTTATTAACTTTAAAATTACACAAAATTATTTGTCGGTTAACAAAAAAAAACCTTTTTAAATATATATTATAAATTCTAGTGAATCCTCTTATTACCTTTTATTTAACCTCTAAGCTTGAAAAATAAAGGATAAATCTTAAAATGAATCAATCTGGGTAAAATCATAACACTTTAGGTTCAAAATGTATTTAGGATTTTTGTTTATATCTTTTTTTATGTTTAAACAATGAAAAGTGTCCTTAAACGAAGCATTCTTATGGCTTATCCTTGAGTAATTTCAATGTATCTGTTACCATGCTGATTCTGACAAAGAGATCTCAAAGTTTGATCTTTATAAGGTTCCAGCAAATCAAAGATATAGCAGAGATATGACAGATATCTCTTAGAGCTATAGAAAATATCTCTTTCTATATAGTTCCAAAAAAAAAGAAAGAAAATCTTTTTAAGGCCTTTATAAACTTTGTATCCTTTGCTTCCTTCCATTCCGTTCGCTGGCGGGAGGGAAATAGGCTCACACTCTGTGTGCCACAAATGAGCGAATGAGCAGGCGACACACACACACACATACACCACATACAAAACACATATACATATTCACACACACAAAAAAAAAAAAGTGAAAAAGTAAAAAAGTGTGTGTGCTCGCGAGCTCCAAACGACATGCTAAAAATTTGTATAGAAAATTAGTTAAAAAATTACTCCGCAGACACGCGCACGCATGTTGCAGGGGAGTGGGGGGGGGCCTTACTTTACATATGCGCACACACACACACACACACACAGATACACTCGTGGAAGAGAGACAGCAAGAGGCAGTCACTGCACGAGTTAGACACTGTTGGCATTAGTGGGCGGTGTTAGAAGTGCGCGCATCCCCCGCTTAGTCTCCACACCCCTCCACCCCCTCTACCCTCCCCCCCCCCCTTGAAACACACACTCGCGTACTTTCACCTACACCTACAGCTACACACACACACTAACACACACAACGTACACACGCACACCCACTCGCATGGGCCATGTACAATTTTAATGTTTAGAGTCGCGCGCGCTTAAAGTTTGTCATAAAGCACCCCATTAAAAAAAGGGCGAACAGCGAACCTAATGGGGGGGGGAGGGGGTACATGAAGGGGTGTACAAGGTGGGGGGGTACATGAAGCTGAGGGGGGGCTCTAAGGGGGGATCTTCCCTTTTGGAAAGGACTAAAGCCGAGAGCCAGAAAGAGAGCTCCATCAAATTAAATACAAATGCGAATTAGAAAAACTTTTTCCCCGTTTTCTTTTTTCCCTTCTCTCTTTTTCTTTCTCTCTTTTTTTTTGGTTTTGGTTTTGGTTTTTTTTTATGTGTGTGTGTGTGTGTAAGTGTGTTGTTTTTGTTTTTGGCCCCACACACAGCTTTGTGTACATATGAAAAATTAAATTGGCTGCTGCCGGCTTTGCCGTCGACTGTCACTAACAGACTAGCGCGAATGCTAAAGAGCCGAAGACTAGGGGGTAGTACGGGGGAGTAGGGTGGGGGGAAGGTACTCGAAAAGAGGGGGAAGGGTGTTGGGGGGGGGAGGCATACGCACATGCCAGCAGAAAAGCAAAAAACTTTTGCCGAAAAAGAAAGTGTGCTTGCAAAGCGGGAGGTTGCCGCCGCCGCCGCCAGGATGTGGAGAAAGCCAGGGTTTTGGGGGAAGGGGGAAGCTGGTTAGCAAAAAAAAGGTAGGTAGGAGATAGGGGTAGCCAGGAACAAGGGGGGGGGGGG
>VNJR01011922.1:0-13397 GCA_008042585.1 Drosophila punjabiensis | reverse complement strand
GAAGGGGGGGGGGGGGATACGACCCAAGTTAAAACAAACACAAGACGAGTCAAAGCAAGCAAGAGAAGAGCCTTGGTAGTAGCAGCAGTAGGAAAAAAAAGGACCTGTCGAAGTCATAGTCGAAGACGACTCTCAAATGATGACGATGATGATGCTGATGGTAAGATGCATGCACTTTTTCCACAGCCAAAGGGAAAACCTCTTTTTTTTTTAAGAAGAAATGGAAAATGCAACATAGTTATAAAAAAAAATTACTAAGAATATTCCTTAAAATGATCTGCAATTAATGTAAACAAACGCTAAACTTGAAACCTCTACCTCTTATACATAGTTCTTGAGATAGGTAAATAGATAGATAGATATATAGATAGAAAGATAGATAGATAAATGGATAAATTACTTATTAAAAATCTTGGCTCCTCCAACTCATGTTTTTATGTTTCTACAAACGAACGGACAGAGGGACAAGGCTAAATCGAATCGTCTGCTGATGCTTATAAGGTATAAATTCACCTAACCTTTATATGATGTTATTCCTTTGTATCCTTTGAGTTTTCTATGAATATTAAGGATACAAGATCATATTTACTTGGATCTTAATTTATATATATCATATTAATATCTTTTAAAAATATAATATTCGTGAAGAGTCCAAGATATCTTAAAACAAAATTAGGGTTTAAGAACTTAAAGATCACTTTAAAATATAAGTTAACCTTTTGGGTTTCTAATTTATGGCTTCTTTTTTTTTCGAGTTTACAGTGAAACCGATAAAATATAAGGTAGAATATATAATTTATGATTATTTTTGGTGTATATTTTAAATAAGGTAAAAGTTATTCAAAGTGAGGCTAAAGGATCCTTTTATTCTTTATATTACTTCTACTACTACTTCTCCTACTAATACTCCTCCTACTACTACTTTCTCTCCTACTACTACTCCTATTACACCTCCTACTACTCTTCATTCCCCTATTCCTCCTTTTCTTAACAACCCCCCCCCCCCCCCCCCCCCCTCAATATTTTCTGCGTAGAGCTGAGCGTTCAAAATGTTAAATTATTTGGCAAACCTTCCAAGAGTGGAGCACGAAAGGTGGAAGCACAAAGTAGAGGGTACAGAGGGGGGGGTGAGGTACAACGCACAAATTAAAAAATAAGCTTCCAAGCAGAGGTGGCAGTGTTGGGTAACAGAGAGAGAAGCAGGAGATGAACGGGAGCGGAGTGTACGCACCACAACGCACTTTTCCCATACAAATACATTTGCAATTTATGTACCTTTTACTTTCTTTCTTTTTTTTTACTGACGCGAAATAATAAAAAGGGAGCACCACACACACACACACACACACTCGCACACACACACTCGTACACATGATGATGGCGTAGGCAGTGTTCGACAGTGTTCTATATGCTTACATATTCATATGCGAACGAGCGAGACAGGAAGCGAGTTTACATAAGCTGCCAGGAAAAGGATGGGGGCAGCGGTGGCGTTAGCTCAACTTTCTTTGCATACTCTTCCGAAATGCGATATAATAAATATATATATAGTTATAAATATACATACAAACATACATTCAGTACCCTGCCAGACCCCGATCCTGCCTACCAAACTGATCCCTTCGAGGGTATTTCCCAATTCGGCTTTCCACGGTCTCCCCTGAACTTTTGCCACACATTTCCCTCTTTCGTTTTGTAGTTGTTTTTGGCAATTAACCAAGGGTGGTGGTGGTGTCCCCACCCTCTACGCCTACCCCTACCCCCTCGGCCTGTCACACGCATGCCCTCGTCGTCGTCGTCGTTGTCGTCGTTCTTTTTCTTTTTTTCTTTTTTTTTTGCGCCCACTTGAAAATTTTTTAAATATTTTTAACTGCTGCGAGAGCTCCACACACTCGTTGTGTTTGGTTAATATTTTCCCCCTCTGCGTGTGTGTGCGTGTGTGTGTGTGTCTAGTGTGTGCTGCCACCATCATCCCCCCCACCCCCGCATATGCGTAATATATTAACCAAAAAACAACAACAGGAGAGGAGGAGAGAGAGAGAGAAAGTAGCGTAAAAAACAAAGGCGCACCGCACCAAAAAGTAGGTGGAGCAACAAATTTCGAGCTCGCCTCTGACACTTGAAGCTTACTCTTTGGCAATTATACATAACACACACTCACACACACACACACACACGCACACACACATGGCCAATATGCACCCAAAAATGCTTATATAAATACACACAGACATACATCCGTTCGGGATGTGGCATCCTTCCTTTTTTTTGGCTTTTTTTGTGTGCGACAGTACATAATTAATAACGACGGGGACTTACCAATATTATATACAAATGTGAATTGTTTCAGTCTCGGTCGGGAAGCGCTGAAATAGAGCAAGGATGTACGGTTAGTTAAGGTTGTTTGTGATCTAAGCTTAATGCTAACGATAACGTTTACGATAACGTTAACTTTAAACTTAACCTTAACTTTAAGTCGCTAGCCTTGATTAGTGGATTTTCTTACTTATATTTATTTTACTTTTGCCATTGTGTATCGTCACAGTCTTTAAATTGAGGCTTCAATCTTAGAGTTAATCTTAAAAGTTAGGTTAACGTTCACTTCAGGGTTAGCCCTACCCTTTATCATAGACTTGGAGTTAACCTTAATTCTCTGATTACCCCAGCTTTGACCTTGTTACAATATCCCTTCATTAACATAAACACTAACCCTTAATTAGGCATACCATTAACCCTGACCTTTACATTATCTCTTTAGTTAATCTTAGCCTTAACCTTAACTACAACATCTAGCTTAACTTCAGGCTAAAATTAATTTACCTTTACTAATTAATAATTACAAATTAATTAACAAAGGTTTACATCAGGTTAAAGAATTGTTTATAGGTAAATTTAAGTTAAAATTCATTTTAACCCAAATAAAATGAATTTTCTTTTAAATTAATTTTAATTAATTTTAAATTAATTTTAACCTTAAAAAATTAATTTTCTTTTTTATTAATTTAAACCTAAACCTCAGCATTTAAGTTAGTTCTTATCTTAAACATAGCTAGAACTTTACAAAAAAAAAATCTTTGTAAAATCGAGTCATCCGCAGATATTTTCCAAAAGGAAATCAGGCAAACTTTTAACATGACTTTTATTTTATAGATATATTTTTCTAAGTTATATTTTAATTGATAGACTTGGGTTAAAGTATACAAAAAAAGAAAGACTTGAATATTAAAATATTTAAGGTTTCAACTATTTGACTTTATTGCGTTATTCTTTTTTGAGAACTAACCTTACGTTAATTAGCCTCTTAATTAACCTAAGCGTTAATTTTGTCTGCCTAATTAACCTAAGCATTAACTTTCTACTAGTCTCTAATGGTAACCCTTGATTATCAACCCTCACATTAACTTTAATAATCCCAAGTCTAACCTTAAAATTAACTAGAACTTTAACTAGAGCTTTAACAGGAACCCTAACCCTTAAGTTAAACTCCACAGAAAGATCCTGATCTTGGTACTTATTTAAGCATAAGCCAAACTACTTTTCCTCATATTCCGATTGCAAATATTACCCATAAACCATTAACCTTAACCTTAACATAAAGTTCAAACCAAACTAACCCTCACTTTCCGCTTCCTCTTGTCTTTCTAGCCCAGTTTTTGCTGATTGCTGATCAACGATCGCAGGTGAGTGGTGACTCCTTGTCAAAAGGCTTTCCAAGGGTGGACATTGTCTTAAGCTCGAATGCGATAGGCAACACACAAAGCACCGAGGGATGGATGGATGGATGGATGGCCCACACACACGCTCGCTACACACACGCACGCTACGCAACCCCGGGCGGGACACAAGCTTGAGAGCTATTCCTATTGGCTAATTACTGGCAGCAACCTTACACCCCCCACCCCCCGCCCCCCGCACCACCTATCCCGAAGCATAATAATTTGCATACGAGCATATGAGTGTGCGAGTGTGAGTGCGAGTGCGAGTGTGTGCGGTGAGTGAGTCTAGTGAAATATGCAGGAAACTTTGGGCCCGAAATCTAGGGAAAGATATATGTGTGTGTGTGTGTGCATCAATCTTCTAAGATTTTAATGCAACCAAAAGCCGGGCTCCCCTATCCCCCCTCTCCCCCCTCCTGGCTCCTTGTGCGCTTCACCACATGCAGCTTAAATAATTTGTCGCATTTGCCGGCTGCTTGGGTTCCACATCCTTAGCCATCCTTTGCCTCACTCTCACACTCCCTTGGAACTAAGCGCGAAACTACAACGAAGACGTCAACATTCACATCCTTATCCAGCTTCGCGCCAACTCACCCACACACAGACACACACACACACACACAGTGGCTGGCTCTCTCTTTTGCCGAGAGTCCTTCGAACAAGACGAAGACGAAAAAAAAGAAAGAAGAAAAAAAAAAAACAAGAAAAGCGAATACTTCGGGCGCACTTGTTGGCATCTCCTCGTCCTCGTCCTCATCGTTGTCCTTGTCGTTTTTCGTCTAAGAGAGCGGCATAGCATACTTTTTCGGGCGGCAGGACATTGAGGGGGGGGTGCTATGGCCTGCGTCGAGGCGCTACTGGTGGGTACTTTACTTGATGATTATGGCGACGATAATGATGATTGGAATGGCTTTGATGGCGTTGAAAATGAAGATTGCGTGTAGTAGATTTGCTCCGACTGTGTGTTGTCGTCCTGTGTGTCCTGCCTTGTGCTGTTGCTTCTGTTTTTGCTTTTGCTGCTCCTTGTGGCCCCCGACTGTCCGCTGCCTCTGTGTGTGCTTGTGTGTGTATTGAGGGGGCTTTTGCTGCTGCTGCTGATTTCTGGGTAATATGCGTCCAACTACACACTATCAGCATTTGATTTTATTACGCTCATTTGTATGCGCGTAGTTCTTAGAGGCTGTGTAGGTCCTGTGAAGGTCCTGTGTGTGTGTGTTTATAGAGGGAATGGGAAGTAGAAGTAGAAGTAGATGTAGTAGATTTTGGCCAGGACTCTGCTTCTAGAGAGCAACAGGGTGACGTCTTCAAGTGCTGGGCCCAACTTTGACCTCCTGCGGCAGCGCTGCCTCTGCTGCTGCCCCTGCTGCTGTCCCTGCTGGCTCCTGTTACAGTTTCAGCCACTCGTTGTTGTTGTCCTGTCGTGACAATGAAGGCCAAGCCGAGACTTTTGCCGGCTGACTTTACCTTCTTTAAGGAACCCAAACCCAACCCCCCACGGCCCCCTCAAGGATGCTCGCCGTTCGTTCGTTTCTCACTCAGTAGTCACAGCACAGCACTCTCTGGGGGCAGTGTCTTGGGCAGTTTTAGTAACCGTTAAGACGTCGTGGCTGCCTCGTCGTTGCAGGACCTGCCTGCTGACTGCTTCTTGGCTGCTTCCGTTTTCGTTTTCGCTTTCGTTTTGTTTTTTTTTTTTAAGCTTGAGTTGAGGTGAGGATCGGTCAGGATCTCTCGCTCTTCCTCTCTAAAAGAAGACTACTCTACCCACACTCTCTCTCCCTCTCTGGCTCCCTCCCAATACACTCTCTCTCTCTCTCCCTAGCTGCCTCTCTCTGCCCTAGCATTGCCTACTTATCAGCGCTATATGCCTGCCTTGGAGCAAGCGAGAGGAGAGCAGAGAAATTAAAATTTAAAAAAGGCGGCTCTCCTCCTCGCACACACACGCACACACACGCACACACTCCCACACGCGCACAGGCCATCCTTTTTATTCGCTTGGTTATTTTTCGTGCGTCGATTTCCCCTTTCGTATGCTCGTAGTTCGCGTGTGTGTTGGTGTGTTGGTGTGTGTGCGAGAGTCCTTTTTATTTTCGTGCTTTACAAATTTTTGTATTTTTCATTTTTGCACTCGCTTCGCTCCGCTCTCTCTCTCTCTCTCTCTTCGGTGTGTGTGTGTCGTCGTGTAAACGCGTTTTTCCTTTTTTTTTTTAATTTTTTCCAACTGCTGCCGGCACGGGGGTTGTTTGTGGGCGCCGCCTGCAGTGGGGTTGAGCAACGCGATTTTTTCTCTCACACGCTCTGTGTGTGTGTAAGTGTATGTGTGTGTGTGTGTGCTGCTGCTGCTGCTGCTGCTGCTGCTTCTTATTCTCCTGCTTTTCCCTTTTTCCACATTTTTCCTCCTGCTGCCGCCGTTGTTTTTTTTTTTTTCTGCCGCTGCTCTGCCGCCGCTTTTGGTTTTAGCATTTTTCGTTCGTTTTTCGCATTTTTGTTTTGTTTCTGATTTTCCTTTTTCCTTTACGCCCAGCGTCGCAGTCGCCGTCGCCGCCGCCGCAGTCGCATCCTTTTTTTTTTAGAGGCCGCCGCACGCAGAAAAAAAGAGCAAAGTGTGTGCGTGTGTGTGTTTGTGTGTGTGTGCTGCTCCTGCTGCTGCTGCGTGGGGTGTCCTGCGAAATGAGTAATGAGTGTTTAGTACGTTGTTTGGCGGCTGATTTTTATGGCAACGCAGCGGCAGCAGGACACCCGCAGGAGCCGTCCTGCAGATTCCGTCAAGTTCGCAGGATGCAGCAGCAGTGCATAGTCTAACTTTGGGCGCCTTCTAAGCCCTAAAAAGTGTGCGTGTTTGTGTGTTAAAGGACCCCTTTTTCATACCAACTTCGCCAGCAACTCCAACTTCTAGTTCTAGTTCTAGTCCTAGTCCTAGCCCCTGACACCCCCCGCAGCATCCTTCAGCCCACTGCGAGCGCTTTACCAAAACAAAGCTCGTCGCATCGTTCAGCGTCGCTGCTGCTGCTCCTGCTCCGGCTGCTGCCTTCGTCCTGCGGGCAGGCGGCGACTTCGGGCCACCTTCGGGCGGCTTCGGCTGTTGTGCCGCCTTGTGCCGCCGCCACCGCCGCTGCCGCTGCTGCTGCTGCTGTTGCTGCTGCCGCTGCCGGCGCCTGCAGAGCGGCAGAGCGGCAGAGCGGCGATTGCGACTTGGACTTCAATCGAGTTGGATTTTAAAAATAACGTTAGTTGCTGTTTGTTGCTCGTTACGTGCGCGTGCTGCGACGCGGACCAAAAAATATAGAAATTACAAACAAACAAAAAACCGACAAATAAATAACCAAAAATAAACAACAAACAACCCGAAAAAATAAAAAAATATACAACATACAAATATCTAAAGAGAGAAGAGACATTACATTACAGCGGAAACGGAAATAGCAGTTGTAGTAGCTCTGAAACGGAAAACGAAAAGAGATTCCCATTCGAACTCAGAACCACGAACTCTGTTCTCCTTCTTATTCTCGACTTTGTTCTTTTTTTTGCAAGTGTAAAGGACAGCATCCTGCGAGAACTAGCGCCGATTTGTTGCCGATTGTTGATTGTTTTCATTTTTGTTTGGTGAAAAAAAGAAAGAAAGAAAAGAAAAAACACACACGCAGCAGCAGCAGCAGACGATGCCGATGACGATGACAAGTTGTGCAATATCGAAATCAAATCGTATCGAAATCGTATCATAAAGTGCAGTTAGGAAGACACCGCAACACACACACACACACACAGCAGCAGCTTCAAAGTCCTTAAACGTAATTCGTAACCGTTATCCTTAAACGTAACCGTAACCGTGTCCCGAACAGATCGAAAAGCGAGCAACCGCAACAGAAACTCTAAAGTGAAAGTGAGAGTGAAGCCAGAGAGCAGCAGTAGAAGCAGCAGGACACCGGAAACGGAAACGGCAGGGCTCGAACCCCTAAACGGTAGCCGGCTCGAACCTGGAGCGATGCACGTGGCGCAGAGTTTAGGAAAAGGATCATCCCCAGGAGCACACTCCACACGTAAGTCCTGAGATATATCATGCATCTGAGAAGATTCCGATGGCATCTTTAGGTAGATTTCAATAGGTCCTGAGACTATGTTTTTCTGTTCCCAGGGTTCCCAGTTCTTTGATTGCTTTCTTACTTGCTGAATAATACTATCGAATTATATCGTTTTATTTATCGAATTCCTCTCTGCTAAGGTTTTAAAAGTTATTGAAATTTTCTGCAGTTCACAATGTGTTTTCTTGGGTTCCCAGTTTTTTAGTTCGTTTGTGAAATTCGATTGCTTTCTTACTTTCTGAATAAGAAAATAAAAAATACTATCGAATTTCATGGATTCTTATTTACGAATTCTTCTCTGCTTAGCTCTTAATAGTTCCTGGAACTTTGTGCAGTTCAAAATGATATTTTTGGGGGGTTCCCAGTTCCCTTTTAATCATTGATAAGCTCTGATATCTTTCTCACGAAAGTAAAATAACCAATTCTAGTTGCAATTTTTCTTTCAAATTCTTCTATTTTAAATTCTTGTTAATTCCTCGAATTTTTGGCAGCCCAAAAAGTGTTTGTTGGGTTTTCCAATTCTTCCTTAGTCATCAATCAGCTTTGCTTTCCTTCTTACTTTCTAAGTAAAAAATTAGAATCTAGCTTAGATTCAATCCTCACTCAAATTCTTCTAACACATTTTTCTCTCCTAAGCGCTTAGTAATTCCTGGCTTTCCAGTTCTGTGTTAATCTTTGTTAAGCTTCGATTTCTTCTTAATTGCTTGAATATTACCATCAAATTCTTCTATACTCAGCTTAGTAAATTCTTAGCTGAGTCTCAGTCTTCTGGATTGATAAGATTTTCCAGGAATTCTCTATACTCACTTGATAAGAAATTAGTTCTTACCATAAATTGTTTTTGTGTTTATTTTGGTTTTAGTTTACTTGGAGGTTTGATATAGGTTTTCTTAGAAAATTTCAATAATGTTTTTAGTGAATATTTTGCTTTTTATTTTACTCGGAAGTTTGATAGAGATTGTTTTGTTTTAGAATTCTTCTGTGAAGAGATTTCTACTTAGATTCTTTTTTTTTTTTTTAATTTTAAAGAAAGAATTTTAGTTCCAAATTTGTTTTTGCTAAATTAATTTGATTTTAGTTTTGGCTAGTAATAGTTGAAAGAAGAAGAATAAGAATAAGAATAGGAAGAAGAATTAAGAGCAGAAGAAGAAAAATGAAGAGAAGTAAAAGTAGAAAAAAGTATTTCTTAGGAATGGTAAACGCATATCTTATGTTATCATTTTTATTTCTGGTATTATTTATCATTTTATATTTTTGTTTCCAACTTGTTTATTATTTTATGTATATTTCTTATTATTCCTTATCGTAGTTTTAGTGAGTTCTCAACCTAAAAAATATATATATCTTTGTTGTCTTATTTTGTATATTGAATAATATTAAATAATATATACGCTGTATTATTTATTATTTTATTTGATATTTTATATATATTATAATTATATTTTTGTCTTATTTATTATTTTATATATATTTTGTTTGTGTTTTATATGTGTTATATATTTTGTTTGATATTTATTATTTTATATACATTTTCATTATTTAAGTTTCATACTTTCTGGTATTATTTATTATTTTTATATAGTTTTTTCTCTTATTATTATTCTCTGTCTTAGTTTTTGTAACTTCACAGGCTAAAACCTATTGATTCTATTTTTTCCTATCCCAAAGAACATGTGTTTTTATAACCAGGTTTAGAGTTCTTAACCTTTTTCTCCTATGCATTTCTCTTTTCGATTATTCGTGATTACTTTCTCACCCGATCGCTCCGATTCGCATTCCTTATTCCGTGTACATGTTTATACATACATATGTATATATGTATATATATACATATATATTCCCGCATTCCCAAATGGCAAGCGGGCGGGCGTTGAACCTGCTCGGAGAGCTTTCTTCATGTAAACACACAGGTCTCGGGAGCGGTCTCGGTCTGGGTCTGGGTCTGGGTCTCCGTCTCAGCAGAGCGGGGGCGAAGCGATCCGATTGGATCTCTCTCTCTCTCTCTCTCTCTTTCTCTTTCTAATGGTTCCGTCGTTGACCTCCATGCATATTACGTATACGCCACCGGATCGCAGGCTCGTGCTGCTGCCTGTTTCTTCTTGTTTCAATTTTTTTTTTGCCTTTGCCTTTGCCTTGGGCAGCGGGCAATGCACGCATCCGATATTAGGCCTTCGCCGACAGCGAAACGGAGAGTGAGAGAGTGCGATAACGAGTGCGTGAGCGGTAGAGCTTTTTTTTGTGTTTTTTTTTTTATTTTATTTCCCTTTTTATATATACATATATATATATGTATTTTATACTCGGGACTAACTCGGTGCAGCGCCGCCAATTAGAACAAACAGCAACGAGCAACGACGACAAGTTCAATGCGATCGTTTCGCCTTCGACGTCGACAGCGACGCCAAGAGGTTGTTGTCGAGGTCCCCGGCCACCTAGGGGTTAATGCCAGTTGTAATTGCAAAACACACACACACACACAGCCAACAAAGGAGCAGCTTAGAACGCTGACCGACAGTTTCAGAAAGATATAGATACTTTTGCGAAGGTTTATTATTTAAAACGGTAATGCAAGGCAGCCAGAAAAATGTAATAGAAAGGTAAAAAAATTAATATTTCTATGTAAATATAAAAAATAATATAATTAGAAATGAACTATAATTATAAATCAAAGATAAATATAATTAAAATTTAAATATAATATATAAATGTAATATGAATAGAATTGAAAAAGAATTATAAATCGAAGAAAAATATAATTTAAAGATAAATTTAATTGAAATTTATATAGAAAATAAAGCAAAATAACTATAGTTACAACATAGATATAAATAATAAAAAAAAAAACACACACACAACCCACTTAAAATGCATTTAAAGTATAGGAAAGTTGTCAAAAAAAATTGCATAGTTCTAATTCTGCTTATAGGAACTGAGTTCTAAGGGATTGTAGGCATAGCGACACAAGTCCGCTGATGCAATCGGTATTATATCGTTTTTTTATGAATATAAATGTATAATTTTATATTGTAAAATTTCATATCATTTTAAAACTAATTAGATCATTTGCATTATCTAATGAAAAATATACATTTTACCTGTTATTTGAATACTTATTTAATATAAAATTGTATTTACTATCCAGTTGGTATTGAGAGCCTTTTCTAGTTAAATTTCATACGACACATTAAGAGCCTTAAATAATCATATATATTTTATAGTTCGAGGAAATCAGTAATTATTTTATAAATATCTAGCTTAGTCATTAGATCTGAAAAAAAAACTACCCTTGCTCTGGATTATTATGTATAATGATTAGATTTTTATGTATTTATTTATTTTGTTATCTTTCTAGCAGTACAGTTTTTCCACTTCATGTTGTTTGTTTAAATCTCTCCTATTTTTATAATTTATTTATGAAGAAGGTTCGTTTTTATTTCCATTATTTTAAGCAGAACAGGAACATCTAATAGTATTTATTAACTCTTTTTTTTCAATTAGAAAGCCAGACAGGAACCTGTAATTAATCATATTTCTAGACTTTTTTAAATAAAAAATCCAAAATATTTGACACAACAAACCTCAACCTTGAGTAAACCCAAAAAAAAAAAATCCCAAAATATTTGTAATAACACTTTATTAATTATTTATTAATCAACTTCAAATTATATTTAACAATTTTAATGATTTTCTTATTTGATTTTTAATCAATTTAACACAACATTAAACCCCTTTATTATCGTTTTGTAATAAGCCCTGAGGAGAGACTGACTCAGCGTCTCAGGCTGCCTCTTGGCTCTCATTTTTTCCGGCTAATCTGACCGAGGAGAGTCTCCTCTCGGTGACATTTCGCGGTGATCTTGAAACAGCCATTAAGCGACCGAGAGACGCGGCAATAAAGGCATTATAGATACGCAGATACTATACTATATATATGTATATATAAATATGTACGTGTGTAGATACATTCAGAGAGTGAATCGGTTTATGAATCGGCGTATGGCCAAGAGGTCACACTCGCAGCAGGTCTGCACAGGCAAAAACCTTAACAAAACAACATTAAAAACAATTCGGGGGAAAAAGTGCAAGAAAAGCGGAATTAAAAATATTAAAAAAATATAAAAAAAAAAAAAACAAAAAAATCGCCACGCATGAGTCTAGTATAAAAAAAAATGCAAGAAAAAATTAAATAAAAATTAAAAACAAGCAGTAAAAAAAATAAAAAGCACAGCAAAAAAATTTATACTGGCAAACAAGATGCAAGTGGCAACAAGTTTCTCAGACTCTTCAAGTCTCCCAGTGCCCCATTCCAGTTCCAGGGCCAGGTCTTTCTTCAGTCTTCTGTCTTTAGTCTTCCGTCTTTAGTCTCCTCTCTTCTCCTCTCTGCAGTCTCTGAGAGAAGGAGAGCGGCGGGAGGGAGCTTTGGGAATCTGGGTTATGGCAAACAGGGGGAGCCACACCAGGCCATGTAATAAAATGCGAAAATGCGGTAATTGTAATGGTAATTGTAAAGCCCAAATATTGAGCAAGTCTTTTTTTTGCATCAGCACTAAAATATGCCTCTGCCTGGAAAACAAACTTCCAAAGAGTGTGTGGTGCATGTTGTTTCTGGCTGGGATTTGGGTTTGGGTTTGTGGGCTACACACACACGCACACATGTGAAGCTCTGATAAACGCTCTGCCCCTGAGGCTCTATATCTTTCAGTTACAAATGTGGCATATATAGAGTGCGAATATATATATTTACATATATAAAGATATATGATCGGCAGCAGCGAAAGTTGCTTGTAAGCCTCTATTTGCGATCTGCTTTCGGTTTAAGTGTGAGTGTGTGTTTGTGTTCGAGTGTGCGTGGGATGCGATCGCTGAACGCTGATTCGCCCCCTTGCACAGTGGGCGATTGGGCCTCGCTAGCGGCATTTAATTAATAACTTCTAAACTAAAATAGATATCTTCAAATGGATTTTTTTCACTACTCAGGAAAAAATTATACAATTTTTTAAGATAAAAAATTTTTTTTTTTATTAAAAAAACATTTTTTTTAATTAACATTTTGTTTTTAATTTTATAATTTTTTTTTTTTTTTAACATATTCCATATATCAAAATTACCTAAAAGAAAGAAAAAAAAAAATTAATTAAAGTAAAACATTATTTTTTAAATTAACACTTTGTGTTTCAGTTTATTATTTTTATTTTTACAACTTTAAGAAGCATATTCATATTCATAGGAAATTAGCTAAATTTAGATAAAATGTTATTTAGAATCTTCTGAATCAGAGACCGGCATATCGAGATGATCTAATAAAAGCAAGCTCTTAACATCGTCATCCATAACAATCGTTTTTGCAGGACAAATTGAATACCCATTTGACAATGAAGATATCAAAGGGTCGGAAGAAACTAATAAAGCATTTAAGCATTAAGCTGCAGATTGCCGCTACCAACAATGCATCTGTTGGGACATCTTCAGATATGCCTGACAATTTGTTGACTTGCGTTTTTTTGCAACAAGCCGAAATATCTTTTAGTGGACGTCTAACATTATCGGATGATGGTTTTTTATGCAATACTAGCAGCGTATCTAGCTATTCCTTGTACTTGTTTTC
>VNJR01011917.1:0-32378 GCA_008042585.1 Drosophila punjabiensis | reverse complement strand
TCTGAAAATTTCACGACCGTTCGTATGGCAGCTATATGATATAGTAGTCCGATTTTTATAAAATTTAATCCAAAAATCTGAATCAATGTATAAAGCTTATGTATAACCGAGAGTTGATCAAGATATGTTAAAAACATAGCTTGCAAATAAGTGTTGACCGTTTTTTTTTCCTTACGCTCTACTCGCGCTAAAAACAGAAAAAAAATATGCATCCTCGCCCTCGCTCTAAACAGCCGACGTCGTTTCTCTTTTTTTCGGTTTTCTGTTTATTGCTTTACGTTCAGCTGTTGCAAAGGCGCTCTCTTTTCAAGCTCTCTTACCGATGATCGGTACGAGGTAACGCTCGCTCAGAGCGACATTTAAAAGACCGATTGACTGAAGAGGTCTCCGCAAATGATATTTTTTTCGGTACTTTGTTTTTTTTTTACGTTAGATCTTTTATAAATTTTAAAACTGAATGAAACAAATAATGAAGTTATCTTTTTATACATTTATTTAGAATTAAGTTTAATAAGTTTAAGCTTAATGTTCAGATAAAATGCAAATTCATACAGCAAACTGACGCGAAGAATGCATAAAACTTCACATACACATGTGTGTTTGCGAAGGAAACTTCACATACACACATACATGCGCAAAAACCGTTTGACTCTTCGTTCATGAACAAACGTACCGTGAATGGGCAAAGCAAAACAGAACGAAAAAAACAGCTTTTTAGCTGATCGTGAGCATAATTTTTATAAGAGCAATTCAATCGCTCGCTCTTAGCGCCTTCGCTCCAATTCTAAAAAAAAAACGTTTTTTTGCGATCGCACGAATCGGTCAACCGTTATTTGCGAGCTATGGTTAAAAAACAGAGAAGTTATATTTTTGTTTTTCTACAAATTTACGGATCGTTTGTATGGCAGCTATATGATATAGTCGTCCGATCTGGCCCGTTCCGACATATGCACGAGTGAGAGTATATAGGAGACTATCTGCAAAGTTTCATTCAGATAGCTTCAAAACTGAGGGACTAGTTTGCGTAGAAACGGACGGACAGACGGACAGACGGACATGGCTAGATCGACTCGGCTGTTGATGCTGATCAAGAATATATATACTTTATAGGGTCGGAGATGATTCCTTCACTGCGTTGCAAACTTCTGACTGAAATTATAATACCCTGCAAGGGTATAAAAATAAGAAAGGGAGCTAACTTCGGACCCCGAAGTTTGTATACCCTTGCAGATTCCAATTGTATCATTTATAATCTATCTTTATCTATTCTCATACAAACAGCTTATACGATACTTTCAGTAATTCAGCAACTCCTAAGTCGCTGAAAATATCGACTAAATTATTGAAAAGCCAGTATGGCAAGAAAATACCCTCTCGCAGGCTATGATTACAGTATTGTTTTATAGCATGGCATGCACCACTCATTCTGCAATGAATACTGAACCATCTTCTTTGAGACGCAGAAATTCCAGTGAATAGATTTGAAATATCCAGGTGCCGGAGGACGCAGGTCACCCGGCCGGTAATTTGCGACAAGTTTTCAAGGACTACGTGAAATCCACCCTTATATGCGCTTCAGCCCCGGATCCAGCTACCAGATTATAGTGCAATCATAGGAAATCTTCGCAAATCGGGCCACACGGTCTTCTGCTTTGATCATGATCTTCAACTTCTTCAAACTGTTAAACCTCTTCTTAAGCAATGCAAAGAACTGTTCTGAACTGAACTGAAAATTATTCCCATTTTTTACACTTTGACATTGAAAACTTTGAAAGCTGTTCAATAATTCAGTCGCCGACTTTTTTGGGTCGTTCCCTATCCGACTAAAAATATCGACTAATTATCGCCCATATTTTCTGTAATTCAGTCATTCGGTCATATAAGATCCCCTGATTAATTTTGATTTTCCAGTTTTACATTTTTTGCATGTAAAGTGAAATATAATTTCCCTCCACATTTACCGATTGTTTGTATAGAAGCCATATGATTTAATCGTCCGGTTTTAATGAAATTAAAAACAAAATTCTGAAATAATATAGAATGCTTGTATCGTCCGATCTGGCCCGTTCCGACTTATGCACGAGTGAGAGTATGTAGAAGACTATCTGCACAGTTTCATTGAGATAGCTGCAAAACTGTGGGACTAGTTTGCGTAGAAACGGACGGACAGACGGACATGGCTAGATCGACTCCGCTGTTGATGCTGATCAAGAATATATATACTTTATAGGGCCGGAGATGACTCCTTCACTGCGTTGCAAACTTCTGACTGAAATTATAATACCCTGCAAGGGTATAAATATAAAATTTATGTATGTACATATGTATCTCTCTGGTTTTGTTTTTATTAGGTTGAAATTGATTAATTTAAAATACTTCTTTTGCTAGCTACAAAAGTATACAACCTTCGACGTCCGAAGCAAGGTTCCTTTCTATTTTCTACCGTAAAGAGGAACTCAGATATAATATAATATAACATAAAAATTTGCGGATGTTTTAAACTAATTAATATATATTTAATACCATCTTAGCTAAAACGTACTACTTACCACTTTTGAATAATTAATGGAAGTTGAATTTTAGCAATAGTTTCAAATTTTTTTACAAACACTTTTAAAAGTTTAGATAAAATAAGTCTGGATCGTTGAGGCTCTAGTTCACTGTGATGTCGTAAGCAATCAACAAGGTTTAATAAAAGCTTGCAAGACATAGTTTGTATTCCAACAGCAAGACTTTCATCATGAACATTTTTTGAAAACAGATTGACGGCTTTTATTAAAACATCCAAGCTTAAACTTTGTCGTACATGATGAGCGAGATCGGCTAATGTTGAGTATGCTAAAGGCCGAATCGAGTCCAATGTAACGCCTTTCCCAATAAGCAAGTTTTCATCAAAAAGTTTTTCAATTGATGGAATAAATTCTATAAAATAGAAAAAAATAAGTCGTCATCGATTTTGGACTAGCTGAAATTTAAACAAGTTTATTCGTAGAATTTATAATACTAATTTTTGCACATGTAATTAATTAATTAATTAAGAAAGGAAGCTTACTTCGGCTTGCAGATTTAAATTGGATCATTAATTCTCAATCCATTTTACTTTAACAGTTTTACTTATTTTTACATTTTTACTTTCTGTTACGTGTTTATGTTATTTGTTTATCATTATTACTCCCACCGTTTTATACTTATTAAATTGGTTGATCAACGTTACACAAATTTATATGCTAGGATACAAAAAAAAAAAAAATTTTACATGTTAAGTTTACCATTTTCCTTCACATCTGCCGATTGTTCGTATAGCAGCTATATTATGTAGTCGTCCGATTGAAATTAAAAACGAAGTTCTGAAATAATATAAAATGCTTTTATATCAAAGCATTTTATTTTTTTTACGTTCTTGCCCTATAAGTTCATGAAAACATGTTGAAAACTGACTATGTTATAATTTCCCGATCGTTTCTATTGCACCTATATAATTTCTATTTCTATTCCCATTTTTACAAAATCCTATAAATTCCTCTTTTTAGAAAATTATATGTGACAAGAAAGGAAGCTAACTTAGGCACGCCGAAGTTTGTATACCCTTGCAGATTTCAATTGCATTAATTAATTCAATTTTATTTTTACAGTTTTACAATTTTTTACATTTTTACATGTAAAGTAAAATGTAATTTTTCTCCACATTTACCGATCGTTTGTATGGCAGCTATATGATATAGTCATCCGACTTGAATGAAATTTACAACAAAGTTCTGAAATAATATAAAATACTTGTATCCCAAAATAGAAGAAGTTATGTTAAAAACTGACAAAGTTATAATTTTTTTTCTAAAAATTTCCCGACCATTCTTATGGCATCTCTATGATATAGTAGTCCGATTTTTATAAAATTATATCTACAAATCTACAATAATAACCAAGAGTTGATCAAGATATGTTAAAAAACAGCGAAGTTATAATTTTTTTACAACAAAATTACGGATCATTTGTATGGCAGCTAAGTGATATAGTTGACCGATCGGGCTCGTTCCGAGTACGAGTGAGAGTATATAGAAGACTATCTACAAAGTTTTATTCAGATAGCTTCAAAACTGAGGGACTAGTTTGCGTAGAAACGGACAGAATGACAGACAGACAGACGGACAGACGGACATGGCTAGATCGACTTGGCTAGTGATGCTGATCAAGAATATATGTATATACTTTATAGGGTCGGAGATGATTCCTTCACTGCGTTGCAAGCTTCTGACTGAAATTATAATACCCTGCAAGGGTATAATTAGAAGAGACAATTTTTCAATGGTGTTAATAGATGACGTACTGGACAGATTAAAGGGAGCAAAGGTTTTTTCAACGTTGGATCTCAGAAATGGTTACCCTCATGTGCCTCTGGAGCCAGATTCTAAGAAGTACACTGCGTTCGTAACTCATAATGGGCAGTATGAGTTTAATTTTGTACCATTTGTAATATCAAACTCGCCAGCAGTATTTTGTAGATATATTAACGCTGTTTTGAGAGATTTAGTGCAACAAATGAAGGTTATAGTCTACATGGACGATATAGTTATCCCAACAGTTGACGAAAAGGAAGGACTAGCAGTTTTGAAGCAGTTTTTAACAGTCGCGAGTAAAGCAGGGTTGCGTATCAAGTGGGAAAAATCACAGCTTTTGAAAAAAAGAATTCAGTTTTTGGGGTTTTGAGTCTATTTCTCCCTCAAAAGACAAAATTGAGGCTGTATTACACTTTCCAAGTCCAAAAACAAAGAAAGCGTTACAAAGATTCTTGGGTTTAACTTCGTACTTGCGCAGATTCATCAAAAACTATGCAACAGAGGCAAAACCTTTAACTGACATTCTAAGAAAGGAAAGCGAAAGAGCCGATAAGAAGTATATCGAGTTAAAGGATTCCGAGTTAGTAGCGTTCGAACATCTGAAATGTTTGATAGTTGAAGCTCCAGTTCTTAAGTTGTATGATCCAAAAGCTGTCACGGAGGTACACACAGATGCCAGTAAGCACGGATTTGGTGCCATTCGAATGCAGATGGATTCAGAAGATAGGCAATTCCATCCAGTAGAGTTCATGAGCCGTAAAACTAGTCCAACCGAAGAGAAATACAGCGCGTATGAGTTGGAGGTACTGGCTATAATAAATGCCATCAAAAAGTGGAGAGTATACTTACTTGGAATCGAGTTCAAGATAGTAACGGACTGTGACGCTTTTGCAATGACAGTAGAAAAAAGGATGTACCTGTTAGAGTAGCAAGATGGCCAATATAGGTACAAAGTCGAACACCGATCGGGTAGTCTAATGAAGCATGTAGATGCTTTAAGTCGAGTGTCATGCTGCCTGTTAGTCGAAGCATTAGGGTATCGTTTAAAGGAAGCGCAGGACAAAGATGAAAGGATCAAAGCCTTGAAGATGCTCTTGGAATCTGAGAAGACCTATGAAGATTATTTTGTGCGAAACAATATTCTTTACAAAGACCCAAATAAAAAACTATTAGTAGTACCAGAGGCAATGCAGGATGAAATAATCACTAAGGCTTATCGAGAAGGACATTTTAGAAGCAAGAAAACGAGAGAGTTGGTAGAAAGAAATTATTCTGTAAACAATATTCAATCGAAGGTAGAGAAAATAGTTCGAAATTGTGTAGAATGTCTGATTGCTGAAGCCAAGCGAGGAAAGAAAGAGGGATTGTTATGTCCGATTGATAAAGCACAAGAACTGTTAGGAACATATCACGTGGATCACGTAGGACCTCTAACAGAGACCAAAAATATGTACAATCACAAATGTGTCGTAGTTGATGCGTTTTCGAAGTTTGTATGGTTATATCCCACTAAATCTACAGGGACAGAAAAAGTTTTAGATAAACTTAGAAAGGAAGCAGCAATATTTGGAAATCCAAGAAGAATTGTAACAGATATAGGTACAGCGTTAACTTCGAGTTTATTTAGAGACTACTGTGAGGAAGAAGGAATACAGTCTTTGCATATTACTACAGGTATGCCAAGAGGTAACGGACAGGTGGAGAGAGTCCTCAAAATCGTTATTCCAATGCTAAACAAACTCTGCCAGGACAATTCAACCAAGTGGTATGCACATGTAGATCGGATACAGCAGACTATAAACAACACACCCCCTCGAAGTACGAAGTTTACACCATTCTCAGTGCTAACGGGCTTACAAATGAAAACAAAAGTTGACGAAATTAGAGAACTTTTACAAGAAATAGATTTAAAGGCATTAACAGAAGAACGTAAAGAGATCAGGCGAAAGGCACAAGAAAACATTAAGAAAATCCAGCAAGAAAATAGAAAAGGCTTCAATGAAAAGATGAAAATATAAAAAGAATATGAAGTAGGGCATTTAGAAGCAATTAAAGGAACTCAATATGAGCAAAAATGAAATTAAGACCAAAATTTTTTGGACCTTATAAGGTAGTTGCAAAGAAAAATCATGGGCGCTACGAGGTAGTAAAAGTTGGTTGCCAAGAGGGTCCTAATCGCACTTTTAAAGCAGTAGAGTTTCTGAAAAAATGGGTTTAGTTCGGGACGAACTAAGATTCAGGATGGCCGAATGTAGGATTGGTATATTTGTAGAAGTATATTATAATGTATTTAAGTATATTCTTAATGTATTTTAGTATCTAGTATATGCATATTGTAAAAAAAGTATTAAGATTCGGGATAGTATGCATTATGAGATGCGGGCACACTGAAGAGGAAATTAGAGCTGAGGAGTTGGAAGTGAATAAGTTTTAAGAAAAAGCGCGAAGTATATGTATATTGTTTAATCGTCAAGAAATCCAGTTAATTATAATAAATAAACATTTGTGGGAAACTCGATTAAGTTATAACCCTACACATATATGTATGTATTCGAATGAATAAAAATCCATCTACTGCGATAGGAACAGGGCATATTGCAGTCGGTTCTGCTCCATTCAGTTCTGCCCGCTCCCCTAAAAAGCAATCGTCGGTAGGGTATGCAGGCACCATCCGCTCGCAGAACAACAATAACAGCTTATTTGATTTCTCAACCACTTAAAATCAGTCGGTGTTTTAAGTGACAGCGACTGCAATATGCCCTGTTCCTATCTCAGTAGATGGATTTTTATTCATTCGAATACATACATATATGCAAAACATTTCACTGCTGCAACTGATTTGAATTTGTAAACAAATATGAAATGTATGCTGAAACATTAAGAAATATATTATAACATATAGCAATCTTATTTTTAACATTAACCTAATAGTGAATATGCCCATATTGTTAGGGTACCTATATGGCAAAGTAGCGCAAAAGACCAAATATTCTTGCTGGGCTGAAATGAAATTATCGCACACATGCACCCGTGTACGTGAATGCATGAACACGCATACATATAAAGAAGAATTCAAGCGTAGAGCAACCTTCTCAAGATGCGCCACTCTGCGACTGAACTCTCGTAATCAGTGTGCGAGCATAAGAATGAGAGAGCGAAAAATCCGAGCGCACACGAAGCTATGGGGCCCGCCGCTAACAGCCCGAATCCGAGCACACGAAGCCTCGGGGCCCGTCGCTAGCAGCCCTGGGGCCTGTCGCTAAGAAATTTTTGTGTCCATTTTCGTTGTATGAAATGGGAAGTCTATATGTTGTATGGTTAGTGGTTTGACGCTGTTTAAGCGCAATCCGAAGGAGTTTTTGCGTCGTTTCGTGACCGTCGACGAAACATGGATCCACGGTAGACACCAGAGACCTAGAAACAGTCGAAACAGTGGACTTCACGCGGCGAAGAAGGCAAAGACTGTTCCAACGCCGGAAAGGTGATGGCCACCGTTTTTTGGGATTCACAAGGTGTGATCTACATCGACTACCTGGAGAAGGGCAAGACGGTCACAGGGCTATACTATGCCGACCTATTGGGCCGATTCGCCGCCGAATTGCAGAAAATATCAAAACAACGCACCGGCTCACACTTCCGCCCTCGCCTTGGTCGAATTGGGCTACGAACTGCTACCCTATCCACCATATTCTCCAGATTTGGCCCCGTGTGACTTCTTTTTGTTTCCAAACTTGAAAATGTCACTCGCTGGACAGAAATTTGCGTCAAATGAGGAGGTCGTCGCCGCCACAGAGGCCTATTTTGCCGACCTCGAGAAAACGTATTTTTCAGACGGGTCAAGTGTATCGAGCTAAAAGGAGATTATGTTGAAAAATAAATAATGATTAAAAACTTCGTCGCTACTATTATAATATTACATCTACATAGAAATAATATGGGGCAAAAGTAATTTAGAAAAAAACATTATGGATGATGAACCTGGGGTCCCACTTTGGTGACCCGTTTTTCATATTGAAGAAGAAAGATTAAGGTTTCATTTAAGCCTTAAAATAAATAGTCTGATGGTACAGTTTTGCACTGCGGTTATTACACGGGACTCTAAAAAGATTTTCAGTATGCATAAATTAAAAAAGACTTTTGAAGTTAGAGTATTGAAATCGTGTTGCAGTTTTGCTCGGCAATGTAAGTTAGACTCCCATCACATCGCCAGCCCGAACCTCTGGCTGCACACAGACAAACACATACTGGCGCACTCCCCGAGGTATTTGTTTGAGCGAATGTTGGCGGCACCTGGTTGTATTTCACCCAACGAACCAATGGCAGAGGTCGAGCGGTTTTGGAGGCCTTTGCCTCCCTAGACGGCGTCCTTCTAAATGAAGGCGAGCGGCAGACGTTTAGCAGGGCGGGGGTCGATCATCGATCTCACCTTTGCTAGTAGCGCACTGGCCCGCCACGCATGTTGAAGGATCAGCGAGGCGTACACCGCAAGCGACCATGAGGTCATCGAGTGTTCGTTAGGAATGCTTTCTCAAGCTGTGTGATGCCGCCGATGATGATCCTTGGGGACTAGCCTATATAATGGTGGTAAAGGGGCTTAATGCAGGTGGCAAAGCCCGATCAGACGCGATAGCCCTGGAGGGTATAGTCAGCGCCCTCTTCCCGAGCGGACGAGAGGTCACGAACTGCACCAGCACGGAGATGGGCGTCATCCAATGGGTCACGGAACAGGAGGTCCTTCAGGCCTGTCGGACCCTAAAACCCAACAAAGCGGCGGGACCAGGCACGATCACAAACAGTGCGACGAAGCTGATCCTCGCTCTTCTGTCGACAGAAGTGGCTAACTTGTTCAACATGTGCTTCCTGAAGGGGACGTTGGAAAAGGCAACGGCTTCTACTACTGGCCAAGCCTGGCAAGCCACCAGGAGAGGCATCCTTCTACAGGCAAATCTGTTTGCCGAACACGAGTCTGAGTGGAGCGACTAAGCAGCTGGTCCTTCTCCTGAGCAATACGACTTCACGAAGGGGAGGTGGACGATGGTCGTCAAGGTGGCTCAAGAAGCCATCGCGGGATCCAGGCGGAAAGGAGGAACCAAGTCTTATTGTCTGGCTGTCACCCTGGACTTTAGGAACGCTTTCAACTCGGTTGACTGGGACCGAACGCTGAAGTCCCTAAAAAGTTTTCACATTCCGGGATACCTCCTGAAGATAGCTCATACCTATTTCAGCAACCGAGTGCTCACGCTGGACACGAATCTGGGTTCCAGGGTATACAAAGTCTCTACCGGAGTCCCGCAGGGCTACGTTTTGGGACCCCTGTTCTGGAACGCCATGTATGACGGAGTGCTAAGGCTGCCAATGCCCGTCAGCCCTAGCCTGGTGGGTTTTGCCGAAGATGTCGCCATTGTGGTGGTAGGAAGGAGCTCGATTTAGTGGTGGCCCGCGCCAACGCGGCCATTCAAGCCGTGGAGTCGTGGCTAACGGTCGCTGGCGGCTCACAAGGCCGTCTTGATCTCGAGCCGAAAGGTAATGGATTCAGCCAGCGTGCTGGTCGGAAGGAACACCACCGCAGCGGGCGATCAAATACCTGGGCGTCTTCATCGACACGCGCCTGTCGTTCAAGGAGCACCTGCAGTACGTCGACAAGAAGGCCAGTGGGATTGCAGGTGCGCTATCCAGGATGCTGCTGAGGATGCTGAGAGGGCCGAAGCAGTTAACAAGAAGACTGCTATCTTTGGTCGTGACCTAGCAAATCTTGTACGCAGCGCCGGTGTGGGCGGAAGCCGCGAAGGTCAAGAGCTACATGCGAGTGGTGGAAGCGACACACTACAGGCTGTGCACTACAGGATAGCGTGCGCGCTCCGGACCGTCTCGGAGGTCGCGGCGCTGGTCATCGCCGAGTAAGTTCCCCTTACTGAACTTGTAAGGGAAAGGAAGGAGCAAGCAGAGCAGATGACCATAGCCGAGCTCAAGGCTGCCGCCAGGAGGAAAAGCATGGAGAGCTGGCAATGGGTGGAGAGGTCACACGTGCAGGTGGATTTCTATCTCACCCAAGCGCTACGGGCAAAAGACGCAGGACTAGTACCCGGAATGTGGTTCAGCACGATCAGCCCAGAATCGCTGGTGCCGATGATACTGACTGAGAAGAGAGTGTGGGAAGCGGCAGCCACTTTTGCCGCGCACGTCTTGAATACGCTCAGGGCCCTAGAGAGAAAACGAAGGGAGCAGTCCGAGTAGGAGTCTTCGCGCACGCGATGCAATGCCAGGCGGCGGTACCGCACTAGTAACCGTCTTATCCTCATTGTTATTTATGTAAGTGTAAGGCTATAGCTATTAGGGAAATAAACCTGGGATACAAAAAAATACTAGCGCACAGAGGCGATATCGTGTGTCGCCGATTACGGTCGCACCGCGGAGGAGCTCCCGCGAAATTCGCGTTACGTCACGACTTTACGCTGCCCCCATATGGGCAGAAACATTTAAAGTCATGAGTGAGGATTAGAAGCCACCTACCGCCTGTGCGCGCTTAGGGTAGCTGTGCATTTAGGACTATTTCAAGCGCTTTGTCTCTGTTAATCTTAATGTAATTAGTCGTGAATGTGTTTTAAGTCTAAAATAAAGGAATATAAAAAAAAACACTACTTCATACCTAAAGATATTTCAATACAATTTACACAACAAATATACATACATTCATATAAATTTTCTAAAGAATAATTGCAAATAATAAATCTAATATATTACAATTAGAGTCAACAGCTCCCATTAATAAATATATGCCCAAGACCCACGGCACAGCAACGCCGACTCAATTTGTACATTTATTTATTTACTCTCCCTATTTCTATCCTCAGCACATAAGCACATACAGATGGCAAATAGATACATACAAATGTACATACGTACAATCGTCAACAAGTCGACGCTCCGGTTTTTGGCAATTTTTCCGCTTCTTTTTGTCTCCGCTATTCTGCATTGGCATACGGCCAATAAACAAACAGATTCACACGCACAGCGTATATACGAAAACACTACCGCAGCAAATGCAGCAGCGGTCAACTGAATAAGTCCAGGCATATAAAATAATTCTTAAATTATTTTTTAGAAAAAATGTGAACTACTAATGCAGTTAAAAATTTAAGTGCGCTTCTATACCCGCAATAGTGTGACCGTATCTGTTTCCCTGCTGAGTGAATATTGTTGCGTTAAAACCGAACCTCGGCGGTTGCTGCAGATTATTGATTTTTATCTCGCAGTAAAAGGAAAATTCGCAATTGCAACTGGGAGATAAGAAAACTTGGCTAGCACACACACCGGGAAACACACCTTTTTTTCAGAGCCGCACCCTAAGAGAGAAATATCTTTTTCCAAACTTCTCCCGAAGTTGACAACTAAAATGAGCGCTTTGTAATTGAAATACTTGGTGAGTTTTAGATTGCAATATTTGTAGCTTAAATAACTGTTGAAACTCTTCTTCAAAATTCACTGTACCGCTACTGAATTTATTGCTAAAGAGAAATACAAAATAATAAATATTTTCAAGCAACTAAAATATGGAAAAGGAAACTACCAAACTTGGAAAATGAATTAGTAACCCCAGAAAGGTACCTGAAAGGAACACTTGAACATATTCTTAACCTAATTAAACTTTCTTGTTGTATACGGCCGGACCCGGGGACAGCGAGGTGCGAGGCTAGCCGTAGCGCCAGACTCAGGATTATATTCAGGTGGCAAGCAAAGTGGGACAGGTCGATTAACATAATTAATTAACGTCCTTATATTAACGTTCTTATAATAGTTAAACTATGTTTTCCAAAAGTGTTTTTATAAAGTTTTGTTCGTAATTCTATCTTATATTCATTATTAGTTCTTCAACACTAAAACTTAAAATAATAAGAGTAATCAACAAGAGTGCTGCAAGTTGGCCCAGCATTGTCGTAGCTGGCGGGAAAAAAGCCAGATTCCTACTGCATCGCCTAACAGCTGGACAGCTTCAGGGTGGACATTTCGCGACAGCTGTGCAGGGGAAAACATACAGTGTTGCGTGTGTTAAGATGCAAATCAAGCGCGAAAAAGGTACAAGAAATTTAAGAAAAATGAGCACGTGAATTGCAGAAAGTGCACTCGAAACACAAATGTTAAGGAGCATCACGCTGATGCCATCGCACTCGCTGGCAGCGCGAGTTGGCGCCATGAGACGCCTGGCTATTACCAAGAAGCTGGTGCTCTGGTTGGTGCTGGTTCTCCATGTAGGCTTCATTGGCCCAGGGCAGCAGCAATAGCGGAGTGCCCTGGATCAGATCTGCAGCCGTGTGAACTTCGCTCCTCAGGATGGGAGAACCCACTGCTCCCGGCAGCATGAGAATGTGAACCGCTACGGCAGGGACTTTTACCAGGTGAAATTCGAAATAGAGAGATTGAACGAGTTCCACCTTACGCCAGATTATGATGTGGCCGCATATGTGGACGTAGAGATGGGTCCTACACCGACACTCTCGTGCTACCGTGAGGCCACCACTAACGAGACCTTAAAGATGAACGTTGTGGACTACCTGATGGCTCCGCCGCAGTGAAAGTGTGCGAATGACTGGTATGACAGGGACTGTGGCCAGCCGAAATCATCTGGCGAGGCCTAATGACGCACAGACGGACGAGCAAGCGGGGCGGGAACACGCTCCTGCAACTGGTCGAGACCTCCTCACCTCGGACATCAGCAGGTGGTTAGCCAGGAAGTATGGCAAGGTAGATTTCAACCTGACACAGGCGATCAGCGGGTACGGTTGCTTTCGAAGCTACCTCATGCGATTCGGTCACAATGCAGGGTACAACTGTCCAAAATGCGGAACCACGATGAAGGAGAACGTGCATCATGTGCTTTTCGTGTGCCATCGCTTCCATCACGTGCTGGAAGAAACCGTGAGGACTACTATCGCAGCCGAAAACCTGTTTCCTATTATGTAGGCCAACCTGGGAAGTAAAGCAAAGTAGGGGTCATTGAATTCCTTCGACCACCGTTTAATAAATCACGGGTGCGTGCGATCGGAAACACCGAGGAGCGGAGCGCGGGCTAGCGACGATCGCAAACACCGAGGAGCGGAGCGTTGGCGACCGACGGCCAGAGTATGGAGGTCGGAATTATGAAAATACACTTTTGGGAAGACGTGAACAAGACAGCGAGCAAGCTTTTGGAAGCTCCCTGGGCAGAGGGTAAACAGGGTACCGCCTTCTGGCGTAAAAAAAGGTTTTATAAGTTTAAGCGGCAACAAAAAATTTTAAAATTATCAAGATTTATTTGTCAATCAGACTAGCAAGTAGCGTCCTTATATGGCACCCAAAGCATGCGTCATCTGCGTACATAAGTACTTTAGAGTTAGTTAACACTTTTGGCAGGTCATTAACTTATAAAGTAAATAACAGGAAACCAAAATGACTCCCATGCGAGAAGCCAAATGTAACCCGGAGAACATTCGAAAAGCTTTTTTTAAAAGCAGAACTTTTACGTCCTGCCGATCAGATAATTAGAGATCAATCTTAGAAAATCATCCGAAAAATCCTTTAAATCGAGTTTTCTAACTAGAAGTGAATGGTTAACAGAGTCAAATGCTTTACTGAAATCAGTATAAATGACATTTGTCTGTTGTCCACTCCATTGCAACACTTATGAAAAAATACCAACCGACAACAAACACAAAACCACCCGAACCACCGAAGACATAAAAATCCGCAATATATATTCCAAAACTATCTGGCTGATTGACGAAACCAAATTGTTATTACAATACAATACAGTATTCAACATAAATTCATCTACTCTGAATTCGTATAGCTTTATTATTTTATTCGGATGGACAGACGCTCGAACAGACGGACATGGCTTGATCGACTAGGCTTTTGGTGCTGATCAAGAATATATGCTATAGGCTTTACAGGGTGGGATATGGCTTCATGGGTTCTATAAGTTGGTTCAAGCTGTCGGCGTTCGTTTTCCAGGGTCAGACACCAGGTAAAGCTTCATGCAGAACTCATGTAAAATCTTCCTCACCATTTCGGAGGACTTTCCAAATCGCCAACTGTGCGGTACTCCAAGGCAAAAGCAATTTGTTTTTCAATGGGATGGCATTTCTAAAACTGGCCCCAGGTCCAGGTACACGGTAATTGACGTTGCTTTTTGTGTGATGGCAATGGGCCACCTTGCCTCATTCTTCCAAATATGCCATTGACCCCACAAATATCTGTAGTGTCCTCTTTTGAATAAAGTAATAACACCGACTTTAAATTGGGAAAATGTTTATTCCATTCAAATTAATACTTGTAACTTAGTTTAACAAAGATTGCTTAGTGCAAAACGTGTGCGATCGAAACGAGATTTTGGCGGCGACCCCCTTTGCGAAGAGTTGCCAGACTTTTCCTGTACCATGGATTACTCCCTTGTTTAGTACGTTTTTAAGAAAGAAGTCAGAAACTAATAGGTGTGATCGCCTCTGATAACTCTAGCCAATGTGGCAAACAAATACCCACTCGCCGGCCATTCCCATAGCTTTGGTAACTTTGATCATTATCTTCAACTCTTTCAAACTGTGATTCTTCTTCCGAGCTGGTTAACTCCGAAGTTGCGCGCCTTGCTTTTCTTGAGTGCCGGGCAGTGTATAGTAGATGCTCCGAAATCTCCTGCTTGCTTGGTTTCTTGCAGCTTTGGGTTGTAGGGTATGGTAGGTGTAGGGTCTATTTTTTTTACCTTTGAAGTTGCCTTGTACACCTACAAGGCCTCGCCCACCGTTTTTATATAGTCCCGTTTTTATATTCTCCCTTTACTTCGAGAAGCTTCTAAAATAAAAAACAAATAAAAACCAGTTATACATTAGAATGATCTCGTATCTTCATTCATACATACCAAAGAAAGCGTTGTTGTGGGCGTCACAAGACGCGATCACATGTTTTCTTTATTCAAGAAAATTTGGTTAGAAAACGAAAAAACACATTAAAAAGTGTTGAATGAAATAATGTAATTACTATGAAATGGTTAAGCTGTAGGTAATTAAAACATATATTAATATAATAATTTTAGTTAAATATGTATATACCTTTTTCTTGTTCTTTTTAAATGCACTTTCACTTTGACACGATGACGTCGCAGAACTATCGGTGCATCGCGATCTTCGCAGCTTTTCTTTGCAATTTGACAAACTTTTGTTTGTTTGCATAACCGCGATTGCCAAAATGTATTCAACTTTTATATTACATATATTAAAACTAAGTTAGTTATTAACACAACATAATTTGACAGTTTGGAAAAGTTGAATACGATTTTATCATTTGGTACGCAGACCAAACACAATTTTAAACTGTATTTATTTACATTTTATTTATTTTCAGAATTAAGAATGATATTTTAAATTAATTACAATGTACTTGTTTTAAATTTTTATACGTTTTTCATTATTTTAAATTTTACTTGATCCGGAGAAAAATATTCCCTTATATTAAATTTGTTTAAATAAATTTTACTTGAATAAAATAGACACATTTAACAACAAAATATATTCCATATCTTTGCCAATATACGTTTTAAAGAATTTTATATAGCTTAAAAATCAAATCATAAGATACATATGAAGAATTAAACTGTTTTATCAGCACGTGTCTTATTAAAAAAAAAGAAATATCGCCCTGAGCAAAAGGCACCGAATTCTATCTTGAACGAAGCAACGGGCGATTCAGGTACCTGAATCGCTCGATTGCCACCTTCCTAAACCGAGCATCATACAAAAAGCCATCCCGTTCAACGCAGTTTTCTATCCTAAATCGTTCAGCGCATGAAGCAAAGTCCGACTGGGCAGTGGCTGTTACCCTCCTGATGCCCGATTTAATCCTGGACAGTTGGACACTGCAGTTCGTCTCCTTTATGTTCTCGCCAGTATAGTTTTGATCTCCTGTGCTCCATCTTCATTCCATTCTTTAATGGCGACTATTTTGAAATGGTCATGAATTTTCGTCTTGACTGAATATTGGTTGTAATTGAGATCGGTCGGTTTTATCGTTGCCGGGGATGTGATTATTTCTGGGTACCGAAGCAATTTACACCATGTTTTCTTCCGCGGAACTGTTAGGTTCCTGTTTTCATTTGGCCACTAGCGTAAAATGTCCTTGCCGTTGCGAGAGATTGGCTTGGCTATCTTAGATATCATTATCTTGGTATTCCTGAGGTCTCGGTCTTATGAGAGTTCAGGTGCTTTTAATATCGCGAGAACCACCGCCTGAAATGCTGTCACTGACTATGGTAGGTCGAAATACTTTCCTACTTCCCAGCTCCCAGCGCAGAGTCCAGCCCCTACCCCTACTTTATCTGGTTCGGATGTACTCCCTCTCCTCCACTTTTCCCTTGTAGGGTATATTGTAGTGTATCTATTACCGAAACACAATTCGGTCATCATATAGTATGAGTCTTTTGTTATCCGAGAGTTCTTCTCTGTCAGGATCCTGCGGTGCCCGGTGTGGTAGTTCTTTCAGCTTTGGCTTGCCTTAAGTCATACCGAGTCGTTTCGACAAATTTCCCATCCCAATCCCCGATTCTATAAGTACGGCTCTCCCGAAGTGATCAAATTAATTGGCTATAACCAGATAAAGACAAGCTCACACCACGTGGCAATATATTCTAGTTTTCGCCTATATGAAAAAATATACAGAAGTGCAAAACAATAATATTTAATCGCAATTATTGGAAAATAGAAAACACACTTGCGCGGCTGGCCAGCGGCAATGGCGCAGCAGGCGTAAGTTTACGCAAATACATTTCTCAAATCCTGCCAATGCGGGTAAAATTTTGAATCTCGAGATCCTCCTAAAGCCTAAAATTAATGAAATAAAATTAAAACTAATTTTTCTTGGCAAAATAAATCTCCCATTGACGTGTTCTGTCAGTGCCTAATGCGTTTCCAAAATTCATAAAGCGTCAGACAAAACGCGTTTTGGAAATATTCTAAAAACGCGTCGGCAAAAATCGTTATTTTTGTTATCGTCGCGTGTGCTAACGCGCCACAATCGCGCCTTAATAACGTAACCACGAACACACTAATACGTGACGTAAACTTAAATTACAAAAACGTAAGATACGTAATTGACGGTTCAGGATAATTTGGTATGGGAAATTAAACTCAAACACGTTCCTTAAAGTAAATTCGGTGCTTCACAATAATTTTTAACACAAAAGAAAAAATAACTATGGGGAAAATCTGACAAATACCTCGGATATGACTACTAACTCATATACACCGGAACATAGCTCTCAGTGACCCTTAAGGACTTAGTGGATGATACCTTGCCGGCGAATTTAAAAACTGTCACACAGGGATATCCTACGATAATCGGAGTAGCGCTCACAATAATCACAGCAACTAGCACTACAACCACCACAGCGGCTATTTCATGTGTGATCTACAGCCTCCCGGGGATCACCTTGAGAGTACTAGACGCTCCAAATAACATCGAAAATTTGTCTACGTCTAAGGAGGCCTAAACTAAACAAAACCTGCAGGCACTAGCAAACAGGGGAGTATTTGCAAAATCCTCTAGCATCAACGCTCGCTCTCAATAGGAAGAAAGAAAGGCGATGACATCGGTTAACTCCACCCAGCCGTTGGAAGCCATTAAAACCAACTCGCTTCCACAGTGGAAAGGAGCCGATCCTGGGGGACCCATTAAAAACCCCCAGCCAAATTGGCAAATCGTTCCCACCAAGATGACGAGCAAGAGACGTCCCCAAGCTCAGAAGACTTACCAAGAGAAGCGAAGGCCTTGCGACACCTGCCAATCGCTTTGCGGCCCTCTCTACAGTTCACCTAACTGATGAAATAGACTGCGAGGAAGAGGAACCAATTCAAACTCAACCCACAATGCCCAAGAGTCCCTAACCAATACCTCTTACGATCCCCTATGTCAACAACGTGGCAGAAATGGAAGCAACCCTCCTTCAAATGATCCCTGCCGACGGATTTGAGTTCCCAATGGAGACATTGAAAATTACTCTAATGACAGAGCCATCACAAAGCTCTTCAGTGAGAAGAATGTGGCTTACACGCATTTCTACCTTAAAGAGGACAGATAGAACTTATACAACCCTCTCCTGAGAGGCAAGAATACAACTAATCATTCAGGAGAAGCTAAACAAACAAGGCAGATTGTTTAGTTTGTTGACCTTAAAAAAAGCCCCAAACAACGCTCTCCCATTACTAAGGTAGGCAGACAAAGGTTCAGTTTCGAAGAGAAGAGAAACCCAAACCAACTTAAGCAATTTTTCAAGTGCTTCCAGTTCAATTATACGAAGAATTACTGCCTAAAACAAACAATGTGTGGCATATGCAGGGATAAGCACTAGACAGAGTCAGACCTATGCAATGCCTCCCCCACAGCTGACCTTTGCTGTTCTAACTGCGGCGGAAATCAGGCCGCTTCTGGCAAAAAGTGCCGAATTTTTTACGCATTACTCCGACATGGTGTCTCTTCCATACAAAGAATAAGAGAAGCTAAGATTTCTGCAACTGCTCTACAGCGTTGTCAACGCGAACCTCCTGGTTTCATGCAGATCAAATACAGCCTGCATTAGGAGTTCCCGATGCTGGGAGGTAGGGCCAGTAACCATGTTCTACACAGCCATACCTATAGACCTGAAAGGCGCTGTTGAAGCGCTCTCATCTAACCTACTCCAAATCTCTTAAATTGTAGCTGAGATACAGAGAGATAGTCAAAAATGACTATTTCTTGAATAGTCATCTGGAATGCCAGAAACTTTAGAGCCAACACTTAGGAAGCTGGGATATTTCTCAACCAGCACAACATTAACATAATGTTAGTGTCAGAAACTTATCTTCGCTCTGGTGTATACTGTGATATACCGGGGTATTGCATATACACATCTAACTACCCCGATGGCACGGCTAGCGGTGGCTCAGCTGTACTTATCAAAATAGGAATAATTCACTACCATTACAGACCAATCAGACTGGCAATAATGCAATGTACGATGATCATAATATCTACATAACTGGGTGAGATAAACATTGCTGCTGTCTGTTTTCCCACAAGATCCAACTGAGAATTGTACAACTGTGAAGCAGGAAAAGGAAACTTTTTAACCTTCACAGGCAGCATATAATCGACAAGGAGCTTTTAGAAGCCAAGCCCAACCCAAATACCAACTACTCTCTGTGGAGGTTAATGTCGAAATTCAAGCGACAAGCTGCCCCCAAGTTTCCAGTCCGACGTGCTGACTCAGCTGAGGCCTTCGCTGCGGACCTGGAGGAGAGTTTTACTCTTTTGAATACGGCATTGGACGGAAGAAAGAAGAAAGTCAAGGACATCAATGAGTCTCTACATCTGAAGACGTAGCCTTTTACTCCTGTCGAGCTAAAGGAAACTGGGCGCAAACTCAAGATCATGGAACACTGGCAGGGACGTATGCATAGCCAGGTAAGCAGAAGACACAGCGATCCTTGCTAAATCCGACGGCGTCTACGTATCTTGGTCTGACCCTAGATCGGAGGCTCGCTCACGTTTGCTGCTCACGCCAAGCAACGCTTTGGCTAACCCACAGCAACAGCAAACTGGGCATAGATAACAAAAGGATGATCTATCAGTCGATTCTCGCTCCGATCTGTAAGTACGGCCTCCCCATCTATGGATTAGCCACAAAATCGCATCTCCATCGAATCAGCTTCCACAGCTGTTTTAAACCTTAAACCTTAAAACCTTAAACAAAATCCTTCTGCTCGCTAGCATTACGCCGATTCATGCTCATGAATGCCTCCTTCAACTCCTATCTTGAGGGAGCACAGGATGGAGTCTGCGTTTACGTTGTTAAAGGTTTCTATGTATCGCACTAGTTCGTGTGGGGCTGTTCCCGTAGATTTATGTTTCCAAAAACAAAAAATTCAAATTGATTAAACTAGGTGTAGCTTTGCTGTCCTTATACAAGAATATAAATTAATATTGGTGAAAAGTCTTGCTCGTAAACCCGTAATTAACTGTTGAGTTTTATTTTGAAAACAACACAAAAATTAATAAAAATTATGAATAATCATTACTTTTGAATTTAATTTATTTTTTTATAAACAATAATTATCAATATTCAAATCTAATGATTAATTTTACAGATAAAAAAAATTAAATGTTATCATTTTATTTGTTTAAAAAAAACGTATAATGAATACGGTCCCTGATATACATTTATTTGTACCTTATACATCACAATTCAAATGAACAAAGCAATCACAACATGTAGCCAAATAATAATAGTGATGTTCCACTATATTCAATATGTAAAAATAATAAGTAGCTACGAAATGGAATTATTAAAACTATAATTTTACTTACTTTGACGTAAGTCCGTGGCAAATATATGTCGCGCTGCAATTAATAGCTCTTTTCTAAGATGGGCTGCTTCTTTAGGACAATTTCCCATCAGATTAAGCATACCACTCGTAACAGGTAATGAGTTAGCAATTACCACTTCCTGAAATAGTCACAGATTATGTGTATATTTTAGCAATGTTAAAAAATTTAAAAGGCTTATTAGGCTACGCGACACTATCTAAGTAATTGTAAAATAATCAATAATTGTAAATAAAACAAAGGAGTTTGAACGGTGCCCCGTGTAGACGTGTTTTCGATCGCTTTGCCGAGAGAGCTCTACCGAACAACAAAAAATATAAAATAAAAAAAAATACAGCGAAAAGATGCTGGCAGAAATGCCATATCGCAAGGGATATATTTCCTCGTGCCTGTGAGAAACTGAAAATCCAATAGCTAATTAGAACTAATTGAAATGTCGAACGTTAATAAAACATTAACAAGTGCAACCGACAAAGCCACGAACCAAAGTCGCGATCGGCAACAAAAACAACTAAACGAACGACAGTTGTTTTCAGTGCGAAATAATGCTTACATTTCAATTGATTTATCGGATGCAACAACAAAATCAACGTCATTGATAATAAATATATCAGAAACAAAACTGCAGACTAACAATGAAGAAAACTTCTGTTCTTTGACTCGTTACAATGAACTTATAAATTAATACACTTACCAACTAAAAAGTAAAATAGGGTTACAAGGTGTATTAAAAGGTATAGTATCGAAAGTCAGTCTTAAGGAAAATGGCTTTGATGTGAAGTTCGTAATGAACATAGCAAACAGGAATAGAATCCCGTAGCCGCTTTTTAAGATTGAACTGGCGCCAGAAACTAAACCTATAAAGAAAAATAATGTACACCCAAATACAATCTGCAGTACCTTCTTCACCGAAGAATCACCGTAGAGGAGCCGCACAAAAGAAACGGCCCTGCACAGTGCACAAATTGCCAGGAACTTACTGCACACTGAGACCAGTCTGTGTAGCCTGTGGAGATTTGCAATACATAGAAGCATGCCTGGGAAACAAAGAAGACCCTAATCTAAGCAAATTTAGCTACTGTGGCGGAAACCACACCTCCAATTACCGAGTCTGTCTTGTCTACAAAGAACTCAAGAGCCGCCTGCATCAGAGATGCAGCAATCCGTACAATGTTCAACATTCTGCTCAACCAAACATCTTCAAGTCATCAAGAACCACTCCTTGCGTCTCCTTTGCCAGCGCTCTCCGTGGCATTGAATCCACCCTACCTACTCTTACCAATATCATGATGTCCATTCAAAGTTCTATTCAAGACCTAATTCGAACCCAGAACCTACTAATGGAACTGCTAATCAAACAAAAGTCTGTTCAAATGAACTCTTTAAGAATATGCTTTTGGAACGCCGGCGTTTCCCGGCACAAAAATTAACTCCTGCAGTTCCTAGATATCCATAATATAGATTTAATGCTACTCTCTGAAACTCATCTAACTAACAAAAACAACTCCCATATAACCGGCTACATATTCCAACCCCCCAAACGGCAAAGCGCACTGAAGGACCGGAATACTTATAAAAAGACATATAAAACACCTTCCTTTGGAGACATTCGCTACTAACTACCTACAGGCCAAATCCCTACGTATTAACCTAACTACCGGCCCATCTACTGCCCTCCACGTTTTAGTATTGCAGAAAACGAGTTTATGAACTTCTATAACTCACTAGGAAGCTGCTTTATAGTTGCCGGCGATTATAACGCAAAGCAAAGGGCGCCAGTTATACAAATCCATTATAACCCCTGGTAATATGCTAGACTTTGTTTCACCGGGAAGGCCTACATACTGGCCCAGAGATCCTAACAAACAACCAGACATTATCGACTTCGCTGCAACTACAAGAGTCTCGCACAGACTAATAAACGCAAAAACTCTTGATTCGCCTGTTCTCCTCTGTCTGTCTGAACAACCGCACCTTTTGGAATGTCCCAAAAAAAAATGTAAGTGCACACATCAACCTCGATCCTGAAATTTCGTGTGAATCTGAAATTGAACAAGAAAGGAAGCTAACTTCGGCATGCCAAAATTTGTATACCGTTGCAGATTCCAATTGTATAATTTATAATCTATCCCAATATAATACACTGCTGCCCACAATACGACACCCTGAAAATTTCAGTTTCGACCCTCGTAGGAAAATGCGAAAGCATAATACAAAAAAATAAATTATTCAAAATTAAAGCCTAATAAATTCTGCTCAAAATCTGATTTTTCTATCTTTGATTGGAGCTTGCGTTTTCAAGTACCGATAAAAAGAGCTAAGAATCCTGATTTTTGGCATGCCTACAACTGTATCAAAACTATACGACACCTTTCAATTTTGTCTCTTTAGTTAATATTTCATTCTTTTAATGGTAAATAAAAACTATTTTTTAATAAATTGAGCCACTTTAAACCCTTCCTACCTCAAAAAGTCTTTTAGGCATTGAATTAGCTACATTTTAAAATCAATTTTCGACTAAAAGTCAAAAATTCACTTTTGAGGCTTTTGGCATTCTCAAAATTGCTGTTAATGGCGTAAATTCACCTGGCTTATATAGCTCAAATGTTTTTATTTAAATTTAGGTCAGGAGAGCACACCTGCCTATCCGGTGATAATTTATAAAGCGCTGGGTCATTCTGCTATTGTAAATTAATGCATTATATCGCAAAAAAAAAGATATCCTTTCATATTTTGTTTCAAAAACGAAAGTAGACGATCCTGCAATATTTTTTTGTATTCTTCACTGTTCATCCTGCAGCTTGTGAAGCACAGATTATGGATTACAGACGCATAAGAGGCTCCCCAAAACATTGCGTATCCGCCTCCGACGTAGCATTAAAAATTATATGTGGATCCTTATCCAAATCTCTCCAATAAAGCCGAAAAACCGTCTGAGCCGTCAAGATTAATTTTTTTTTCAATAAAAAAAATTATCCTAATGAAAAATATTACAAAAAATGTGTATTATCAAAATAAAGTAAGAAAATAATTTTCAAGCCCAATTTTCCACCAAGTTTTTGTCAAAAAATTGAAGTCATGTTTTTGGTGCGGTTTTAAGAATGCAGACTTCATTAAGGCTACTCTGACGATGTTCTCCGAAGATTGCATCGTCCGTCAAACACTCATTCGTGCCACACGCTAACTGCAACTTGCGGCAAGTGTGGACAACGAAGCAAACACATTGCTAATTATAATTATTATGTGACATTTATCATGATCAAACAACTTGGACATCTTCCAGAGCTATAATACACCTCATATTAACACAAACTGTTAAAAAATTTAGTGGTAACACAAAGTTTTTGACAAATTTTCCGCGATATATCGATTATTTCAAGCCAGTATCATTTTAGACTTTTCTTCTTCCATTTCCCTTGTTGGAAAACAAACGACCACGACGCATTTTATTAAAAATTAATTAAATTGGTAATAAAAGTTAAAAAAAAAATATTTGAAACAATTTCTTTCTCTCCAGACGCAATAATTGAAAGGTGTCGTATAGTTTTGATACAGTTGTAGGCATGCCAAAAATCAGGCTTCTGAGCTCTTTTTACCGATACTTGAAAACGCAAGATCCAATCAAAGATAGAAAAATCAGATTTTAAGCAGAATTCATTAAGCTCCAATCCTGCAGAAGTGTATAATATGAACTACTTTCATATACATACAATTTTTACAGTTTTACATTTTTACAACGAACGAAGCATCTAGAAAATTGTCGAAAGCACTGCCTATCGAAAAGAACCAGGCTCAACGTGCATACATTGCAAAGCTATCTTCGACTGGCAACAAATTTACACTATGGAGAGCTCATCCAAACATGCAACCACCAATAGAACCCGAATGGTCCATTCGATCACAATCAGGTGACTGGGCGCGTAGTGATGAAGGCACATCACTTGCAAAACGTCTTCAAGCCTCACCCTCCATCAAACCAATTCACTCTAACGGACGTCCAGCTTTCGTCGCCGTCTTCTCCAACTACTCTCGAAACCAGCATAATACTTAAGACCATTAAAGAACAAATAAATCTCAAAAAAGCTCCTGGTCACGATTTAATTTCTCCCAAAATGATAATTGAATGGCCCAAATGCGCTATCAGATGCATTGCATACATATTCAACTCAATATTAAAATGGGGCTACTTTCCTGACCAATGGAAAAAGTCTGTTATTACAATGATCCCGAAGCCAGGCAAAGATAAATCCCAGGCAACGAAAATCTCGCTTTCCTGCTCTTACAAAAATGACAGCAAAAAATCTAAAAATAGAATGCGCTTGCTTGTATGTGTAAACACGAGTGCAGCAAGCAAGTGCGGGTTTTTTTTTAAATTCGTTTATTAATTATATGGGGGGGTGGGGGGGGGGGTGCATCTACAATAGGGGAAGAGTGATTGATAGCATATAACGAGGGACGGAACACTCACTAGGACTCCTTTAGATTTCTTTTTCTCTCGTCGATCCTGAGCTTCGTCATAATGGCTGCTGAGAAGTTTAAAACCAATTCTCCTCTTTGGTCAGCATTGCCGGCACGAGGTGGTCCGCCTCGATGTGACCAGGGCATCGCAAACTCGTACACTTGCCTACTTCCTTCCTGCTACTCACCAGGGCGACTTCGGTTTTCTGCATTGCAAGCTGAAGCCCTACTCCCGTCAGCCACGCGCTGATGATGGCAATGCTTCGGTCGAAAATCTCATGAACTCCAGCAATCTGCTTGTCGACGGCAACAAGCGCACCGCGAAACCCACTAACTCCGATCTCCCTGGTAGTGGAAGCCGAAGAACTCCGTCGTACATTGCGTTCCACAGTAGTGGAACCCGCACGACTGCTCAACCGATTGAGCTCCGCTAGCCGTATCGAACTGCAGTACCCTATCCTCCAAATCGCTCCGCATCAGTTTCAGCAGGGTGTGGGCCACCCCAAAGTTGGTCAGGGCATCCAGGATACAACCCCATCTTGCTGTATTAAATATGTGGCGGCTGTCCATCGCTGACCTGCGATGACCGCTGCGGCGAAGTCGACCACCTTAACGATTGCGTCGACGGATGACCTCACCTTCCTGAAGCCAAACTGTGCTTCCGAGAGGACTCCTGTCGTTTTCTCCAGCATCGGCTGATCAAGTATTCCAGTACTTCAATCAGTTGGCTCTGTCGGATGCTGGGTCTTTCGATAGTTTGTTAGGTTTAGGTAGAAGTACAAGCTTTTTAGTTTTCAACCTTGAGAGAAAAAACCCCTCTGGACGTAGGGAGATGGCCAGCTTTAGCGCCCTATTCCGATTGCTGTCCGGGCCCGGGGATTTCGCAACTTTGCCAATTTTCTCCACTGGAGCTCGAAATTATGCAGAGAATCGGCTGTAGTTTAAGGCGCGAACTTCGGTTGGTGGTACGCTTCACGCTTTTCAAGGTGATTGTTTAATCCATACGACTGCTGGTATAGCCTTATGCAGTCCATCCTTGCTTTTGCAATTCCGTATTTTTACCAGAACACCGAGTCGCGATGCGGATCTGGATGGTATACACTCCTCCTCGCATTTGTTGTTCCCCACCAACTTTAATTGTACTTTAATGTTGTTTTCCTGGCCAATTAATCTAATTCAAGTTATCTGATTGGTAGGAAGCAAAAGGTGCTTTCAAAAACAGCTTGTCGAATGCTCTCCGGGTTACAACTGGCGTCCCACAAGAGAGCTATTTGGGTCCCTTATCGTTTACTTATGTAGGCAGATGACGTCATGTTTTTGAGCAGAATAAGGATGCTGTTTGCCAGTCTGATTTACAAACAGATCTTGATAATTTTAAAACAAGGTGCCGCGTAAACTAATTAGGCTTAAACGGATCTAACTGCATTTTTGCACAAACTAAACTTGACTTCATCGATCATATCTCGGGAATGGTAAATAAAGCCTGGGGTCTGCTTAGATTTCTTAAACGGTAGTCAAAGGAAATCCATGACCCCTTTGATACAAAAACATTTTATACTTACTTCTTTAGTTCGTCTTATCTTAGAATATGTAACTTGCGTTTTAGAGTTCACAGTAAACGCATTAAATCTGTTCAAAAGGCCTTCTTACCATTAGCCCTATTAGCGGTATAAACTGGGATGCAGACCAAGATATTCATACTTTTCTAGTAAACTCCTCCTAATTAATTTACCTTTCTTTGTCAGCCGCAGCACTATAGGCATTACCTTATTTTTTACCCCAACCCGTGGTAACGTGGAAAGTTAGGCCAGCTTTCACGTACCGTGTAGAAACACTAGATCCTGTTTACCCGTAGCCTTGGACCAATCTAGAACTTCTTTTGAATAGCACGAGCCCTTTAGAGTTTTATGTTCAAATTATAATGATTTGTATACAATAACAAATAATCTAGACTAAAATCCTTAATAATAATCCACTTTGTACGGTTGCAAACAAACAATCAGGCAGAACGGTAGTAGTTAATTTCCTCGTACTTTTTTCTATATTTTCTATTGAGCCTATTAACACTTCAGTACCCCTAGAGTTTACTGACCGTAGTGCATAAATCAAAAACTTTTGATCACTGATCCAACACTGATCAGTTATCATGTTGTTCTGCTGAAAGTGTTGATGACCAACATCCACGGCCATAGATCAAGTTAAAATGCAGAGAGAAAAACCTTTGACTTTTAAAGACTTTGGGCTCTCGCTCTATCAAAATTAAGTATGAAATGCATGCATGGCTTGTAAAAAAAAACATCTATCTCGCTCTTTCCCTTTAATCCTCGCCAAAAAGCGTAGGAGAGGCAAAGCATTTAAAGTATTTGAACGCATTGAAAAGCGTGTAGGTATCTTATAATTTACGTATTGCTGGGCTTGTAAACACATCCACGCAAAACCCACTTTCACCTATGCATTGTGTGTGCTCAATAAATAAAAGTCAAATATATAAGAATCATATATCTCGCTCTTTCTCTTTTTACCATCGCCAAAAAACGTAGGGCAGGCAAAGTATTTGAAGGTATAATATATACTAATAATATATATTTAATATACTAATTACAGTTTAAGGCCTGTTATTTCAGAGTTCAGCTGCCGTTCCTTAAGCATTAAACTTTTCAGGTCTTCAGTTATTAAAACGGTAAACAATGTGGATAACACGTTAATAAAATCACTATAAGTAGTTGTCAGTTCCATGTCGTCTGTAAACACATCCAAGGAGCATGTTCAATAAGTTCACTCTTAGGAATAAATACTCTAATGAGCTACCGAAGGTTTGTTTGCTTACAAAATGACAAAATGAAAGAAAAAAAAAACCAAGAACCGAACGCTTTGTGATGGCCATAGCTCGCGTGGTCCTGTTGGCCTGTTATTAATTTATTTTTTAATCTTTTGTTAATATAGATCGCAAAACCCCCAGCATGCCGCTTCCAGCCAGGAAGAGACGCATTGTCGTCTTGGCACGATCGTTAGTCCGCACCGCCGCTCGACGAGGTACTCCATCTCTTCACTCTTCACTCTCTGGCTGAATAATATATGAACTGGAGTGGGCGGATCTCGAAGATTGTGAATCCGGGCTAGCACGAATGATGTTTCCGGATGGTGGTGGTGCGATGGTAGTGGCTGCTGAAAAATCCCGTGGTCCCGTAGAACGAAGAAGTAGAAAAAGCGGGGGTGGCGTCGACTTTACAAAAATTCACTTTATTCAGCTTCAGCGCTTGATTAAGACTAACTTAGATCTAACAAAGCAAGAGTAGAGACTCGCCGTTTGCCGGTTGGAATCGGAGAAGCGAGCAATCGGCCGAGGAGAGGGAGAGCGGGCGAGCGCAAGAGCGAGGGCGCTCACTCTCACACTGCTGCAGAAAACTAAGCGCGAACAATATATAAACACCATATCTCCTCGACGGATGGGCTTGACGTGCATGGCCATTATAGAGAAATCTGTAGACAAATCGTGGTACATCCCCTAGTGGTTAGATAGATTAACAAAACCACTTATCTGTTCTCCGTTTAACTTCCAACAGTCGCAAACAGCGGTCCAAAATAATCCAGGCCGGTATAGTTAAATGGCCATTGGTTGGTCTCTACCCTGTTCTCTGGCAGGAGCCACGTTGGTCGCGCTTGCCTCGTTCTTAATCTAGAACTATTGCCGGATCGTTCCGCTAGTTGCCCCACGTTTTGGTGGCATATTCTCTTATAGTGATGAAGGTCTGCACACCGTGCTTCTGTTTACAGTGTCCATCATTATCGTACCCAATACTGCTGCTTCCAGCCGTGGGATTAACATAGTTCTCATAGGAGTCCATTAAGATGTGCAGCAGAGAGCTGCAACGATCAACATTTTTTCGATCATACCCGATCATTGACTCGGATTTTTTGTGAGCCAAAACTTTGCATCAACAAAATTGAATGATCGTTAGCAAGCATGATCGAAGCGAACATTCAGTTCCGATCACGCTTGACTTGGTTCGGAATGATTTTTTCTGATCGTACGCGTTGTATGAGCAACACAGAATGATCGAGACTGCTGCTTCCATTCAAGCCGATCGCAATCATACCGTTCGGTCACACCGGTTTTGATTTGCTCATACCGAGTGGTTCGATTCACTCTGACGAAATTAAGCAGAACCTCGCGTGCATAATTACTTGAGGTTTAATCTGTTGCCTTAATAAAATAATAATGGACCGCGAATCGAAAGAGACCGTTGCTGCCAACATTAAAAATGGAAACTATACCTTATCTGGCCAGGGACGAAGTTTCATATGGAATATTTTGACAGAAATAATAAAGCCGGACAACACTATTTTACCAGAATTCGTTTTCTGCCGTACCTGTTGCAACGTGGTGAAGTACAGCGCAAGCCAAACATCGAATTTAAATAGGCACAGCTGCTGCAAAAACATTAAACAATCCCAAAGTTTAAAAACTGTTTCTCCGCTGGACAAAACCGAGGCCATTGAAAAATGCGCAAACTGGATAACAGAAGACTGTCGGCCATTTTCAGCAGTCCGTGGAGCAGGGTTTGTTAAACTAGTAAAGTTTTTTATTAAAATTGGCGCAACTTACGGAGAGCACGTCGATGTGGAAGACATGCTACCAGATCCAACTACCATTTCTCGGAAAGTCTCGAAATGCGCTAATGAAAAGAAGGAGGACTTTAAGACCGAAATTAATGGGATTGTCAACAGTGGTAACGCGTCAGTAACAATTGACATGTGGTCGGACAATTATATCAAGCGAAACTATTTGGGAGTGACATTCCACTACCAAAAGGATTTTAAATTCTTCGACCTGGTTTTGGGAATGAAATCGATGGATTTTGAAAGATCAACAGGCGAAAATATCCTCAGAAAACTAAAAAGTTTATTTAATGAATTTAATATTTCGAATATTGAAAAAATTAAATTCATTACCGATAGAGGAACAAATATATTGAAAGCCTTGGAGAATAACACCAGATTAAACTGCAGCAGCCATTTATTTAACAACGTTTTGGACAAGTCATTTTCGGCCACCACGGAGCTCGCAGAAGTGTTGGATGCATGTAAAAAAGTGGTTAAATATTTCAAAAAATCGAATTTGCAGCATCAGCTCACCACTTCTCTTAAAAGTCAATGCCCAACACGTTGGAATTCTAACTATTTCATGTTAAAATCAATTATTGACAATTGGGGTGAAATGAACACCATATTAAGGCAGAATGAACAAAGCCTGCGATTATTGCACATCAATATAAATATTATTAAAGCGGTTGTTGAAATGTGCGAAAATTTTGAAATAGTTTTTAAAAAGCTTCAGCTTTGCAGTGCACCTTCGCTGTGCTATGTGTTGCCATCAATTTTCAAAATTAAAAATTTATGTCAGCCAACCATCGATGAAATACCAGTTATTTCAGATTTAAAGGAACAAATTATTAGAAATATTGACGACATATGGTTTCCTAACATCGGCATATGGCACAAAGTTGCATATTTCTTGTATCCACCGGCTTTAAGTATGCAGCCAAATGATATAAAAGCTGATCTAAAAGCATTTTGCATTGATCGCATATTGGCAGAAAATCAATTTTCAACTCCAAACACTCCCTTATCCGATTCATCGACAACGCATTTTTCATTTGAATCAGACGTTACCACAAATGCAAGCAGCAGCCAAGTTTCAACAAATAAAGCCAACGACACATTTTTTTCCCCCTGTTATTGAAACCAAATTCCTTACAAACCACAGAGACGCCTGAAGAAGAACTGGAAAGGTATTGCGACGAAAAAGTTCAAATGGATGAGCATTTCAATTTAATCGACTGGTGGCAAAATAATGAAAAAAAATGTCCCTTCTTATCAAAGATTGCCCTACAAGTCCATTCGATTCCGGCCAGCAGCGCAGCAGCTGTGATATCGTTTTCTCTAGCCGGAAACGTCATAACCGAAAAGAGGAATAGACTCGGACCATGCTCAGTGGATAATTTATTGTTCCTAAATTCATTTTTGAAAAGTTTTAACAATTAAAATATAAACAAAAAATGTACATATGTATTTCAATAATTTAATTTTTTTTCTTTGATCTCTTTGAAAAAGTGATAATTTGTGTTCCTTAATATATTATGCATACCGTTTGTTTATTAATTATAAGCATTATACCTATATTAAGTTTCTTTCTGCATTATATTAATTTTAATAATAAGGGTAAAAAATTAAGAAATAAATGAAGTCTTCTGTATCAGTTAATTCTTTGCATCGCGACTTGTTTCCTTTAAAACACTTAAATTTTCATGTATGTATGTATGTACATATTAAAAAAAATTTTACACATTTCGCAAGGCAATTCTCGATCTGATTGCTTCATTCACAATCAAATCAGGCGCAACATGAATGAAGCCTGAGCTCTTTTGAATCGTTGGACTTGATCGTTCTGTTTCTGCACAATCAGTTCCGATCATCATACCGGTACCAACAAATCAGTTTGAATCAGTAAGCAGAGCAATCAAGCCAACTGAACGAGATCGTTCGTATTGTTCGCGAAGATCGATCGAACATGTTGTGGCGATCTGCTGTGTTGAGTTGTGATCGGCTTGAGCGTTGTTGCTCGATCCGGAACGATCATACTCAATGCAGCTCTCTGATGTGCAGACGTTATTTTACCAATAAAGAACAAAAAAAAAAAATAATAATAATCTCGTAATTTATTATATTAAAAATTATAAAAATTAGCTTTGGTATGAAGGTATTGTCAAATTAAAGAGTCAATTTGGACAAATTTTCAATTATTTCGAGATCAGGATCTTATTGCTTATGATTTTTTCAGTAATCCCTTAACATTTCATGATAGCTAAAATAAGGTCAGAGCTTCGAAAAAGCCATGGTAGAACAGCATTAACACAGACCTATAAACATTTTTTAGTTTAATTCCAAGCAAAAAACCACGATCTTTCAAAATTTAAACATATTCTGACTGATTTCAAGGATTATTTTCGAGTACCCCATTCTAAAATCGAAAATAAGATAGATAACTAAATACCTGGCAGGCAAAGCATTCTCCAAATCTGATGAATAGTTTGATTTTTTTTCCTATTTTATTTTTGTACATTTAATAAATCTGTTATAAATAAACCTTGCAATTAATCTCAAGCCACATAATTGTCCCAAACTCTTTTAGCTTATCAGTATACC
>VNJR01011909.1:0-17227 GCA_008042585.1 Drosophila punjabiensis | reverse complement strand
AAAGAAGCTTCAAACCCAGCTCATGGGTGAATTTCCAAAGGAACGCACGTCTTTTTCGCGGCCATTCACATATACGGGCATGGACTATGCCGGACAGTTCGACATTAAGAACTACACCGGGCGAGCCTGTCTTATTACTAAGGGGTATGTGTTGGTGTTCGTGTGTTTCTCCACTAAGGCCATCCATTTAGAGCCAAAGTCAGACCTTACGACCGAAAAGATTCTAGCAGCCTTCACTCGTTTTGTATCCCGACGAGGGTGTCCTCGGAAGGTTCAGTCGGACAACGGGAAGACCTTTGTTGGTGCTGCTGCTCTGCTCTCCCGTGACTTTCTTCAAGCTCTTAAGGAGTCTGTAACGAATACTTATAGTCATCAACAGCTCATCTGGCAGTTCATTCCTCCGGGAGCTCCCCACATGGGAGGCTTGTGGGAAGCATGCGTCAAGAGCTTCAAGACCTTGTTCTATAAATCCACAGCCACGCGTAAATATACATTCGAAGAACTTTCCACGCTCCTGGCAAAGATCGAGGCCTGTCTGAACTCGCGGCCTCTCGCGCCAATGTCCGAGGGCCCCGCCGATCTTCTGGCATTAACGCCCGGCCACTTTCTCGTCGGAGGACCTCTCCTCGCTACGGCTGCATCGACGCTTCGCTGGCTTCATGTTTCCGCCTGCCGACAACCAGCGTGGGTGGCGAACAGATCTGTTCAGCAACCGTAGGTTCCAAGACCAACGCCAACGTCCGGCTCGACCTGGTCTTCAAGATTGAGCCTCACGTGCGCATTCGCACTCCAATCCGGCAGCTAAGTGAAACCGTGCGGACGTACTTCCAGGACATCATTTTAACTGATGAGCGGTTCTATCTCCCCGCAACGATCTCGGTAGTGCTGGGTGCGGATGTGTATCCAAAGGTGATGCAGCCCGGCTTCCTGAAGATTCAGGATGGACTACCGGTCGCCCAAAGAACTGTGTTTGGATGGGTCCTTTCCGGGGCCTGTCACCAACCGTGACGAGCTATTTTGCAACCCGAGTGATTGCAAGGGGGCGGGATGTTCAGGTCAGAAGCTTCGGTTCCCCCGCTGCTCCCAAAGCTTGTCCGCTACAGCTCTCCCGCAATCCAAAGCTCCCTTCTACGGGCCGATCCCCTCGTTGCTAGGCGAACGTCGGGACAGCTCACTCTCGATCTGCGTCGGTCGTCCGCTCTCGCTGTGCAATGGAATTATGCAGGCGGGAGCTCGTCTCTAGTCTGTAAGCTTAGTTTTAAGATTAGTTTGAAACTTGAAGTGTAATAAAGCGGTCATCTACTGAAATTGTTCCCCGACGCCCCCGTGCCTTATTTCTACTTGGGTTTTTTTCGACTGCGTCGTTTCAAGGAAGCCACCCCCCTACAAAACAATCAGCATCAACAGCCGAGTCGATCTAGCCATGTCCGTCTGTCTGTCTGTACGTCTGTCTGTCTGTCCGTCTGTCCGTTTCTACGCAAACTAGTCCCTCAGTTTTGAAGCTATCTGAATGAAACTTAGCAGACTGTCTTCTATATTCTCTAACTCGTACATAGGTTGGAACTGGCCAGATCGGACGACTATATCATATAGCTGCCATACAAACGATCCTAAATTTGTTGAAAAAAATTATAACTTCACTGTTTTTCAACATATCTTGATCAACTCTCGGTTATGAGCTTTTTATATTCTTTCTGATTTTTAGATTTAACTTTATAAAAATCGGACTACTATATCATAAAGCTTCCATAGGAACGATCGGGAAATTATAACTTTGTCAGCTTTCAACATAAGTTCTTTTACTTTGAGATACAAGTATTTAATATTTTTCCTGAATTTTGTTGTAAATTTCATAAGAATCGGACGACTATATCATATAGCTGCCATACAAACGATCGGAAAATGTGAAGACAAATTACATTTTACTATACATGTAAAAATGTGAAAAAATGTAATAAAAATGTAAAACTGTAAAAATTGTATGAATATGAAAGTAGTTCATATTATATTATATTGGAATAGATTATAATTGACACAATTGGAATCTGCAAGGGTATACCAACTTCGGCGTGCCGAAGTTAGCTTCCTTTCTTGTTATTTTATTGACTTCATTGTATTTCTCTTATGTGCTAGTGTGTTTCTTATTTTATTCCTTATTTATTTTATATATGTGAGCGGCACGCGCCACAGAATAAAAATTTAAATAGAAAAAAAAGAGAGAATAAAAATACACTGAGGAAAATAAATGAATAATAAAAATCCAAAAATATATTAAAAATGAAGTTTGATTAAATTTTATTTACCGCCCGACTAAAATACCGAGGCCCACCCATATCACGATGAACCAATATTTTTACATCCAGAAAACTTGTACGGGGCCCGGCTCAGCCGGCCGCATAACTTGGGCCGACAGCGAGTGCTGACGGCAGAACTTGCCATCCAGGGTGACGACCTTCTCGGCGAGTGCCGGTTGGGATTCCACCTGGCAGATGCATAGTTCCTAACGTGTAGAAAACGTCTCGTAATCGATCCCTCTCGAATACCCATTGTCCAATCTTTATAATTTCTTTGTAAAGAGATCCTGGCGTGACTGAGCTTCACCCCAGCCTAATAACTACTTCATAGATGGCGCCCGAACAGGGACAAGGGGGTACGAATTTTAGATGAAATATATATGGCCTAAAGACCCATTTGGTTGCCTTGAGATAGGAAAATTTTTGGTTCAGCCATACAAAAAGCGATTTCAAAAATTTGTTACGTAAGGAGAGGTATATATCGAGGGACATAAGAATTTAAACGAGAATTCAAGAATATATATGTGTGCGCGACGAATCGCACGCGTATACCTAGAATACCAGCAACTTAGACATTTAAGCGAGAGGCATATATTCGGGAGAACTTTTCCAATAAAAGTATACCCAAGCATAGGCATAAGTACGTGGCACATTCGGGAGAACTTCTACTAAAGTATACCCAAATCGAGGCGGAGAACTTTGTAGCAAGTAGACCCAAACCAATATATATTAACCGAGAGACGCATTCGGGAGCAAGTATACCCACACACGTAGAACATACATATACAAGCAAAGCACGAACATAACCTAAAACACGAGGTTACCCAGGAGAAAGATCACGTGGTCAGCATACCGCGTGAGCCACACATACCTATAGAAGCAAGTAAGCATAGCAAAGAGAGAGAGAGAGGAAGGGTCCTCTATAGGTGAACCAAATCAGGTCGCGAGATTTTAAAAGCACGAGGCAGGGCGAAGCTAACCTATACTCCCCACAGCGCAGCCATCTTGTTTCACTCTCATCGTCGTCTCTCTCCCACACATAGCAATCAACCACGAGTACAGTCAGCGGAATCATATTCGAGAGTTCGAACACAATCGTCGCCGAGTCAACACGTTTTTATTGAGCTGAGTTTTCGCAATCAACGTCGAGCAAATTTAAATCCTCGTTTCACGCATTATTTCGGTTTCCATCGTTTTGTTTGGGCATTTACTAACCCGTCGCAAATAAACATTTATATTTTTCTTTCGCGGTCGAATTTCTTTCACTTCGTTTGACCCTCATTGCACATTTGTCTCCGCCGTATCGAAAATCTTTCTTATTCTTCGCTGATATTACTTTTCACAAACATGGGTGCACGTTGGATTTCGTATCTCCGCAAACAGAAACTAGAGGCGGGTCTTAAGGAGTTTTCTCTGGACCCGACAGGAAGCGTAGAGGAAATGCGAAGCTGGTTGGCCGCATTTAACAATCGGGAAGATCACGTACTGGACATTGCAGAGCGGCTGCCGGAATGTGAAGGCGAGATTTTGGCCGCGCTAAACGAGAGGAAGCAACGGACACCGAGTGCGCAGCAGCACCGGCGACATGGAAGCAAGCCCGGCCAGACGGGATATTTTTCCCAGGAAACCGGAGATGACAGCAGCAACTCTGGCAGAAAAGTTACGGAATTGGGGAATAACTTTTGATGGAACAACGGACCCGATCACGTTTATCCAGCATCTCGAGGAACGAGCTACCGCGTAAGTCAACGTGGAAAGGATGCCACAGGCCATCTTGGACTTTTAACGGATACGGCCGAGCATTGGTTTAGGACAAGCCAGCTACTGGGAGAATCGTGGACGAATTTAAAGAAGGCGTTTCTGGACTTTTTCTTGTCACCGAGATATTTTCAGCGACTCGAGGATGAGGCCCGCACAAAAAACCAGCGACAAAGGGAGACATTTTAGGGGGTCATCCCATGTGACGGCCTGTTTTTGAGGGGTTTTTTAGAATTTTTTTTCTTTGTCCCGTGAAAAGATAGAGCCTTAAGTTTTTTATCACTTATAAACATATATTTCGATTATGTGAATGTAAATTTTGGGCAAAAAAATATTTAGTAGAACTTGAGTTACAGCGTTCTGAACACCACCGCCTTAAAAAAAGGTACCCTTAGTATCTCCACGATCCCGGCCGTTTGGCTTATCGGAAATCAAAAAACTAAACGGCATTTTAATCTGCAAGTCAAAATGCACGGTATGCACTACAATCAAATGACTATATAAAAAATTGAATTTTTGACAGACATTTGAAAAAAAAAGTTGCGTTTTTTGCCGTTTTTTTTTTAGTTTATTGCTAAAAAAAAAAAAAAATTTTAATAGTTTTTAATAATTGTTTTTCATGCATTTCCATGCATTTACGTGTGATTAACATTCCTTAAAAATTTCAAGTCATTCGGTTCAGCCGTTCTTGAGTTAGGATGGAGATCAGTTTGAAAAACACAGTTTTGAGAAAAGCGCAAAAGAAGTAATCGTTGCTGGAGTAAGCTGCACTGAAGGGCATTGCTTCACAGCGCTATAACTTCCTAATGGCGCTGAATATCTAGAAATCTTTTTAACCAAATATTCTTCATAAGTTACAGATAATATTAATTGGGAAAAAATAATTTCGATTTTTTTTTTCGTCACATGGGATGACCCCCTTAAGCAATATCTCGTAAGCATTCGCTTAATGATGCACCGAGCGGGATATAATCAGGAACAGAAGTTGGAACGGATTTATGAGAATTTCCAATCAGATTACCAGTTGTTCACCAGGAGACCCGAGTTCACGACTCTGGAGCAACTAACCGCCTTAGCAGTGAACTATGAAGTCACACGGGATCGAGACACAGGGAGTCATGCGAGAATGCTGGCCGAACTGCAGCCACCGCCGAGAAGAAATGGCCACGAACGGTCATATCCAGCAGCACCACCGATTAATCGCCATAACGATGGGCGAGCACCTGGACGAGCACCTGGACGAGCACCAGCTGCTGCGGTCACAGAATTTGTTCCTAGGGTAGGGAACGTGGCCAAGGTGCCAAATTTTAAATTTGCTTGCAGGAATTGTGCACAAGAGGGGCATTGTCAATACGAGTGCCGCAATCCCAGAGTTCTTTTCTGTTGATAGTGTGGTCGCAGAGGAGTACGAACTGACGGATGCTGCCGTCGCATTCGCCCGGAAACGAGAGGAGTCTTCGCCCACTCGGGGAGCGGCCGGAGACTACAGGAGGAATCCCCGGAATTAGAAGGAGTATTACAAGTTCAAGCCAACAGAATCATCGCCAAGGTACAGATCGAGGGACAGGTATTTAACGCAACCATAGACACAGGAGCCAGCAGGAGATAACCCAGTCACTAGTCGCAAAAGTCAAGTTGGACCAACGTTGGGTCAAATTTCCACTCTTGGTTTTCCCAGAAATCATGGAAGATGTACTTTTAGGCATGGACTTTCTCTGCGGAGTGTCCGCAACTCTACAATGTGGTCGCGTTTCTCTTCAACTTAACCCTCTTCTTGTAGCTAAACCCAAGAACGATTTAGTTCTGTCCCCACTTTTGATTAATGAAATTGCCCCGAAGCCGATCGACACCATCAAAACAGCAGTACCCGAACCAACGATCATCGAACCAGAGCGTAGGATGCCAGCTGCGCCGACCAGTAGTATTTTAGGGCCTCGAGACGAAACAGCCGTGCGGAATAATCCATTTCGACGGGATGAGGATGCGAGTGCAACTCAGCCAGTGGAAGGATCGCGGGTGCCTCCCCCAGCCAAACCAGAGTATTCACCTGACGCTGGAGGAGCCCTCGCTGTCATCAAGGAGACCACAGAGCAGGGAACAGTAGAACCATGGGTTGACAAATTTCTACAGGAGGAATTGGCCACATTCGAGGGATTGACTGTATAGAGCCTTCGCGAAGGCCCCACAGCGCGCCTATTGTGCTCGTGGGCAAGAAATCTGGAGAGATGAGGTTATGTGTCGATTTTCGGCAACTGAATGCCCATTCGATTCCAGACGCGTATCCGCTGCCAAAGATAACCTACATCTTGGAGCGGCTGCGCCACGCAAAGTACATTTCGACTCTTGACCTGAAAAGCGGATATTGGCAGATCCCCATGGCCAAGGGCAGTCGCGAGTGCACTGCTTTTACAGTTCCAGGGAGGGGACTGTACCATTGGAAGGTCATGCCTTGAAGCCTCCATTCAGCACCAGCCACATTTCAGCGGGCGCTCGACAGCGTCATAGGCCCCGACATGGAGCCCAATGCATTCGCATACTTTGATGATATTATCATCATCGGACGCACTTTGGAGGAGCACGAGCAGCACCTACGAGATGTATTCCGACGGTTACGGAAGGCGAATCTCCGCCTCAACGAAAAGAAATGTAGTTTCTTTAAGCGTAGCCTGGTATACTTAGGGCATGTCATCAACGAGAAAGGAATCCACACTGATCCCGACAAGATTTCGGCAGTACGACAACTCAGTCCGCCCACAACGTGCAGAGAGCTAAGAAGATGTCTTGGTATTGCGTCATGGTACAGGAGGTTTGTACCCAACTTCGCCAGCATCGTACAACCCATGTCTCTATTGCTGAAGAAAGGTAAGAAATCGCAATGGCAGCAAGAGCAGCATGATCCATTTGAAGAATTGAAAAGGAAACTTTCGGAGGCCCCTGTGCTCGCCTGCCCCGATTTCAGCGAAAAGTTTGTTCTCCAAACCGACGCCAGCGACATAGGTCTGGGAGCCGTGTTAACCCAGAAGATCCAGGGAGAAGAACGCGTCATCGCATTCGCAAGCCGACGACTCATTGCCGCTGAAGAAAACTATTCAGCTACCGAGAAGGAGTGTCTGGCTATTGTCTGGGGCATAAGGAAACTTAGGTGTTACTTGGATGGATATCGATTCGAGGTGATAACGGACCATCTTGCTTTGAAGTGGCTCAACTCAATCGATAATCCCACCGGTCGAATCGCGCACTGGGCGTTAGACCTGCAGCAGTAACAGTTTGACGTCACATACCGACGCGGAAGCCAGAATATTGTTGCAGACGCGCTGTCACGACAGCCTCTGGAGGTACTACAGATGATTCAGGAGGATCAACCCAGTTGTACCTGGTATCACCGGATGCGGAAACTCGTTCAGGACAAGCCTGAAGATTTCCCGGACTACGTGTACGAGAATCAGCAGTTATATCGGCATATTGGATCCCGACCCGACGATGAAGACTCCGTGCCATGGAAACTGTGTGTGGCCAAGGTCGCCCAGTGGTATTATTGGCCGGGACTCTTTCGAGATGTAGCCAGATATTTTTGCAAGTGCGACACTTGCCAACGGTTCAAGGTAAGCCAAAATAAGCCTGCGGGTAAGATGTTTACCAGGCAGATCAGTGAGCCCTTTGACACTGCCTGCGCCGATATTATTGGACCCCTTACGCGGTCTAAGAGCGAGAAAAGCATGCTCCTAGTATTTTACGACGCCTTTTCGAAATGGCTTGAATTGGTCCCCTTAAGAATAGCAACTTCGGCGCATCTGGAAAAATCCTTTCGCGAGAGGATTTTAAATCATTTCGGGATTCCATGCACCCTCGTTTGTTACAACGGGACGAGTTCGCCCGTGGCGAAAGCAGAATTGCTGCGAGATATATTCAAGTTGGTACAGGAAAACACCCAACGCGCTTCGCTGGAGCGGAGGAAGCACTATGATCTGCGACGACGCGAATGGAGACCACTATTAGGGTCTTTGGTATTCGTGAAGCATCACTTGTCAAAGGCGGCGGATAACTTTGCCGCAAAGCTAGCGCCTAAGTATGAGGGACCATACAAGGTCCTCATGTTCATCTCGTCCACCATAGTACGCCTGCAACACACGCAGAGCAAGCATCGCAGAACGGCATCGCTAGGAGACCTGAAAGAAGCAGTCAACGATCCAGAAACGCAGAATCTGGTACCCGGAAGGCCAGATAAGCCAGAAAATGTCAAGTGGACATCGAACGTTTAGTCGTCGAGTGACGCTAAACTCAAGGAAGCCCTCACCAAGGCGGAACAGCAACGAGAAGCCCGCACCAAGGCGGCACAGCAACGAAGAAGCCCACAGCAAGGCGGCACAGCAACGAAGAAGCCAGCAGCAAGGCAGCATAGCAACGAAGAAGCCCGCAGCAAGGCGGCACAGCAACGAGAAGCCCGCATCAAGGCGGCACAGCAGCGAGAAAACCAAGCCACAAGAGCATTTAGCAGTCAAGTGACGCTAAATCCGGGCCAAAGCAAGAGCCAGAACACTGTGACAGGAGCCAAGACTGAGTCAGTGGGGGCCACTTGCTGGATGGTGTGCCTTCCCAACGTCCCCACTCCCCTAAGGGGGAAACTCAATGCTCCCAGTGCCTGCACTCTTTAACTCCCCCCAAACTAACAACTAACTCCGACAAAAACCCTGTTAGTTAGCCCTTTAACCACACGAAGGCTAATAAAACTTTGTTTCCCCACAGCTATGGCGTCGGAGGATACCCCCGACTGGGCGTACCTAGTCCGGTGTGTCGAGGAGGCCATCGAGCCCTGTCCAGGAACCCTGGACGACGACGGAGGAGCCATCCAATCGGGCGCAGACCCCATAGCGCCACCGAGGCCACCAGCAGCCTCTGAGCCGCCACCGAGGCCATCAGCAGCCTTTTGAGCCGCCATCGAGGCCATACGCCGCCTACAGGCCGCCATTAAAGCCGCCAATCGCGGCCCCCAAGCCGCCATATACTGCGTCCAAGCCGCCGTCCACGCCAACCGTAGCGCCCAAGCCGCCGTCGAGGCCTACCGCGGCTCATCAGCCGCCGTCCAGGCCTACCGCGGCGCTCAAGCCGCCAACCGCGGTACTCAAGCAGCTGTCTAGACCTACCGAGGCCTCATGGCCGCCGTCCAGGCCTACCGCGGCGCCCAAGCCGTCAACCGCGGCGCTCAAGCCGCCAACGCGGCCGCCAAGCCGCCATCCATGGCTCACTCATTCGCTTTTCTCATTTTACGTTGCAAAAATCATAACTTTTGAACCAAATAAGATATTCAAATAATTAAAACGGCAACTGGTGGGTAATTGTTGTCAAATTTACATATGTATTGGATAATGTACCACGCCCACCCGTTCACCTTTTTTAGGGTATCAAAGTGGAAAAATCAATTTTTTTATATGAAGACAATTTTTTAAAAATATTTTTTATTTAATTTTTTATCTTTATTTTTATGTATTTACTCAAATAAAAATAATTTTAAAACTAAAAAAAAGATTTAACAATTTTTTTTTTAATTTTGGTATTTTTTTTTGTCGTCTTTTTGAGGTATTTTTGCTCAAAAATAGGCCTATATTGAGAAAATTTCTAATAGTTCAAGCATTTCTGGACTATAATTACTTGATTTTATATATTTTCGTGTTTTTACATGCCGCAGAGATGCAAAAAATGGGTCAGAAGTTGCAGCTAACATATTGAAAAGGTCCTCATTTTGCCTAAGTCTGGATGACTTGTAAGCGTTGCAGTATCTATACTTCTTATAGAATTTATTCAGCGATTCCTGGGCTTCTTCTGAAAGTTCTCCAATTGACTGATATTCAATTATATCTTTACCGTGTTCCAAAATTTTGTGAACTGTTGGAGTCAATCTCTTCTCAGCCAAAAGTGAAGCTGTGATGGAAGCATATTCCCCATATTTCTCATGGTCAATTTTCTCCTTGCAATTGAGAACATTCAAGATCGTACCCAATCTTTGAATGATTTCTTCGTCAATTCCAGTAATTTTCGCAGCAACATGGCAATTTTCGAAAGATCTCCGCGAAGTATTTCCATCGTTTGAGTTTCCGTATCCGGGTTTCGGACAGTCCACTTTGAGTCCAAGTTGCTTTGAAAATGTTTCCTGTATTCGAGATTTTCTAAACTTTTCCTTTTCCTTGTTTGTCGAATTGTTGTTCTCCCAGTCCTTCTTGTGGAAGGGTATACGCCAATTTCAACAAGAATTCCATACACCTTATTCGGGCGTGTAAAGGTGAGATTCCGTAGTCCAAGTTTCCAAATTTCTTTTAAGTTTTTTTGCAAATTGGACCTGTCAAAGTAGATTTGGTATTTGTTAACTCATTCACTATTTTCCATCGACCATGGTCAAGTGAAACTCGAAGCTACATTCAACCTGTTTTCCTTCCTTGATCTACAGATTGATGTGTCTGATGGCATCTATTTCTCTTTGAATATATTCCACTGTTGTCTTGATGAGTTCCGGTGACTCTCTTGCGAATTGAAACATTATTGGACTTCAATAATAAACTGATGAAGGCCTATTGTTTCTTCAATGCAAACAATCCTCTGATTTAAGCCGCAAGGAAACAACTGATGCCATGAACAAATTTCCATCTGATATTGTTTCATCATCTGTCCTTAATGTTTGTTTATAGATGCTCTGTCCAGATGATCCATCGCAGCCCCATTTACTGACCAATTCCACTTTCTTTGGTAAATTGTCCAATACATTATCCGGGAGACTCTTCAATAAACGTTCGTAATATTTCATACTTCTCCTTGGATAATTGTAAGTCCATAAATAAGGCCAGGGCTTCATCTTCAGTTAGTTCCATTATGCTAGCGTTTAATGGAGTGGGAATGCTGTCGCGTAGCCTTTTCAGCCGAGTAGGGCTTGCTATAGCAACCTATTTGGCGATGGATGATTTAGCTACTTGATCCTTTACATATTTAATAGCTAATGCTTCCGACAAATTTCCAGTGGTCAAAGTGGTGGTGACCTCAGTAATTTTCCTCTTTCTTGTAAAATCCGAACACTCCTGCATATTTTTTGATGGGCTTCCTCTTCCGGTAGATGTGCTGGGTTCATCTGCATCATCTTCGTCCATTAATGGCTGCAGGTTGAGATCCTCCCGAAGCCAGCCCTCGAATTTTACGTAGAAACGTGCTAGGTTTCGATCCACTTCCTCTTCAACTTCTTATAATTTAAGCGAAGATTTTTTTCAGCTTCATAGTTGCTTCTTAAATCTCCATACCAAAATTCAAGCTCTCTAAAACAGTTTTCTCCGAAATCACCATAAACTCAGGTGTTCCGAAAGATTTCGAAAAGTTTTCCGTGATTGATCTTCGCCATTGTGTCTTGTCAACTTTCACTGATATACTAATGCATATACCCTGCAATTGCGCCATATATAGCATGGTTAACTACCTTTTAGGTACCTTTTGGGTTTTGGGTCAATGAAAGGGTGAAGCCAGGCACCTATAATACCTCTGGTTTTTAGTAAATATGCCCCAAATTAATGTTATGCCGTTTTTAGGTCTACCTACCTACCTGTAGCAACCCAAAACTTTTTTGTCAGCTACAAAAGTAATTTCAGAGCCTACCTGTTTTTAAGAAGTGATTTATTTGTTTCTTTTGGATGTGTAATTTACCTAATATCAGGTACAAATACAAAACCTCAACATAACCTTTAATTAAGGTACGTTTTGTCACACATTACAATCAAAACAATAAAAACAAACAAAAATTCAATTTGCGCGCCACAAAAACGAGCTCGCTACAGTTGGTATGTTTTTCGGTATATATTATGCTGTATCGGAATTTTGGTATATGTTACCCTGAGTTGCTTTGGTTTATGCCGTTGCATTTCCGCAGACGCAGCGTGACGCAGCCGATAAAAGTTGATTTTGGTCCAAAAAATATTCACAAAGGTCGTAGTTACAGTGCACTCGGTGGCTTTCATCGGCTTCAAAAGATATAGACTACTTCAGAAAGAAAAAAGTGAAAAAAAATGTACACCTGGCAGATAGCGATTTACCTGTGCAAGCCCAAAAACAACTGTCGTTGTGAGAGGGATCATGATGAGACACTGATGAGCTCGGCGTAGGCAGATGTATAGTTAAACAAATGTATGTAGCAGTCACTTTTATTTCGATTTATTTTTGCGAGGAGTTTCGTTGTCCTTGTGGAGCCACAGAAATCGTTGAACATGCATGTCGCTTTGCTGGATGACTATTTGATGAAACATCTCGGCGATATCCGCGCACACGCCTATACGGCCTACTCTGAATGCCATAAGAACGTCAGTTAGCGAGTTTAAATAATCGGGTTCGTTCAGCATAAAGTCATTTAGTGATTTGCCGTGACTCTTTGCAGCTGCATCCCAAACCAATCTTATTTTATTTGGCTTGTTAGGATTTTGAGCGATGAATATAGGGAGGTACCATACACGGTTTGTGTTTTGAGCTATATCTTTGGGTTGCAGTTCGAAGGCGTAGTTTTTGTCGACTAGGTTGTGAATTTGGCTTTGTATTTTGTCAAATAGTTCTGGATCCTTTTTAATTTTAAGTCGAAGGCATTCAAGTCGTTTCAGTGCGGTTGAGAAGCTGTCTGGGAGAATTATATTCTTGTCTCGCCAGAGCAGGCCTATTTCATAGCGACCGTTTACCTTCTTGCAAGTTTCCTCCAGCATTCCTGTGGCTTTTTCGTCGTCTTTTGAGAAGAGCTCACGCGGTGCGATAGGATTTGCGTTAAAGCTTTCTCTTATTGCCTTGTCGATGTCGTCCCAGTTGCAATCGCAGTGATGAAGGGAATAATTTCGGGAGGCATTACTTGTGCCTTGAATGCTCCATCCTAGCATACATTTTGAGGCGATAGGCTCGTTGCGACTTCCTTCACGAATTTCACGTGGAACTGCCAAGGTCCAGTTGCTTGCGCCTATTAGAAGCATTGGTTTAGAAGCGTTGTACGACTTAATGGGCAATCCATGTAGTTGCTTGTATTTGATACTGAGTTTATTGGCATCTATGGTTTGCTTGGGTAGTGCAAGATGCTTGATTGAGTGTACGTTGTTGAGCCACAGTTTTCTTGCACTCCCCATCTCCGATATTTGTACCTGGGCCTTGAGAGACGTTTCCTCCTTACGGGTGGTGTCGCCAGTCCACTGCAGGCAAAGTGGTTCAGAGGAAGTAGAAACCTTGAGGAGCTTCAGAATTTCTTCGTCTATAAGTGTTACAGATGAGCCCTCGTCCAAGAACGGGTGCTTTGATTGACAGTTATCAACGCCACAATCGCGTTTGGAGAAGCATTTGCGGCGGTGCATCTGCCTTACCGTCGCTGACGGTACGATGTCGCTCCGAAACTGTTAAACTTTTAAATTTCTCGCATTGGCAAGCGTGATGCTTTTAGACACTTCTGGAGACGGAGCATATTCTCAGCGTCTGAGAAACCCGCTACTGAGCAACTGCTTATAAAGATTGGCCAGTCTGCTGGGTTGCCGTTGAAAGTCGGCAGATCCGCAGGTAATATTTGCCTTGCTGCTAGTTGGGATGCAGTTGGTCCAAGTGATAGAATGGGCCTTTCCTGTGTCCCCTGCTGCTGTGCAAGTATTGCGTATTTCTGCTCGATATATTTCTTTTCAGCTTCGCGTGTCTCTTCAAGCATCGCTATCATCAAGTTGTTCGAGCTTGGAGTAAATTATGTTTTAGTTGGCTTATTAGAATTGGATTCGATTTGCAATATGTCGCTATCTTTATTCGGCAAGGTATTTGTCAATTCAGTGAGCTGTGTAGCGGCTTGCTTCGAGGTGGAAGGGGTAAGATCGACATGTTTGCACAAGTCGCACGTCCATTGTAGCTGCGCAATAGAGTCGTCGACTCCGACACAGGCGAAGTGGTACCATTCCTTGCAGCCGTCGCACTGTACCCAGTTTTGGTCACCACTGGATAGGCGGCTCTTATTGCATGATCTACATAGTTATATCTCTCTTCACTTCCGCGTTGGGAATTTATTCGCTTTTCAGGTTGTAATTTCATGAGAGTTCCTACACATAAATAGCCTTTATACGTGTAAGTGTGTATCTTGGCTTGTATGTATGCGGGTGTCCCGTGTAAATTTTACAATTTGGTTGGCGTCACTTGTAATTGCGGCTAATATCGAGTCTTTGGTAATGTTTTTTAAAGAAATGTTGAGGCACTGATGAGCTCGGCGTAGGCAGATGTATAGTTAAACAAATTTATGTAGCAGTCACTTTTATTTCGATTTATTTTTCTTTTTATTTACAAAAAATGCGCAGCTTTAAAAAACTTTGTGTTACTCTCCGGCCAGTGTTTCCTTAAGTGACATTTCAATGTTTCCCTATCTGTCATCTGGTTTTTTCGAGCCACCCTGTCTTTCGCCCTGTTGGCAGTGGACACACTATCTCCGTCCAGTTTTACGTTAGCTTTTAAATATCGCCGGTAACAGATCAGAAATCGAGTTTTTGGAGCCACCAGCAGGCCATTGGTCCTCCACCTCGAGGGAAGTCAACTGAGGAGTAACCCAGCCGTCGAGTGACGTCTGACGCAGACCAGTCGAAGCGGAGCAGCGAGGGATTTGCGCCGGCCCAGGACCAGCGGCGGAGCACGCGACCAACAGGCGGGTGCTTGTGTGTGTGTGCGTGGCGTGAGACGAGTGAGTGGTGTGTGTGAAACCGCAACGAGGTGCATGCCAGGGAGTTCGGCCAACATGGCCAAGTGCAAATCAAATCTCGGCGGGACTCGATGCGGTATCGCTAGAGAGTAGAGCAGTTAAGAATGTAACCCTAACCTCAAACTTTGCGGAATAATTCGTAACAAAAACTAACCTCGCGAATAAAATATGAAAACTTATAAAAGAAACATAGAAATAAACTGGGAAAAATTTGTGAGGAAATAAAATTTATAAATTTATATTCATATACTGGAAAATTTCGAGGAATAAAAATTTAAAAGAAAAGAGAGAATATAAATACACTGAGGAAAATAAATGAATAATAAAAATCCAAAAATATATAAAAATGAAGTTTGATTAAATTTTATTTACCGCCCGACTAAAATACCGAGGCCCACCTATATCACAATGAACCAATATTTTTACATCCAGAAAACTTGTACGGGGCCCGGCTCAGCCGCATAACTTGGGCCGACAGCGAGTGCTGACGGCGGAACTTGCCATTCAGGGTGACGACCTGCACGGCGAGTGCCGGTTGGGATTCCACCTAGCAGATGCATAGTTCATAACGTGTAGAAAAAGTCCCGTAATCAATCCCTCTCAGCCTCCTCGCGGCGAGTGCCATGAGCCAGACCCATTACGCGCTACCGCGGATCCCCCATCGCTATTTTGCTAATATCAAAATAAAGTTTTTCCTGCTTGGTAACCCGGTGGCTGACAACCTCCATCTCACGTCAGCCCACCGTTCATCGAAGACCCATTGTCCTATCTTTAAAAATTTTTTTGTAAAGAGATCCTGGCGTGACTAAGCTTCACCCCAGCCTAAGAACTACTTCACAACGGTAAACATCACCCGGATCATAACAAAGGCGCGCATCATAACAAAGCCCGCATAGCAACAGGAGCTTCAGCAGAGCTACGACCGGCAGGGCCATCGGCAGAGCCACCGGCAGAGCCAACATACCGCCAGAGCCATCGGCACAGCCATCGGCAGAGCCACCCGCAGAGCCAACATACCGGTAGAGCCAACGCACCGGCAGAGCCAACACACCGCCAGAACAGCGTCACCCAATCGCAGTCGAGCAGAACACTGCGCAGAGGCATGACCGATCAAGGAGAGAGCGAGAGGACTCATGGCCGATCGTGTCGGCAGAGGCGACAACGCTTGCGAAACTTGGATAGGCTGGCCCCCACGCTGGAGGAGTAATCGGGTGAGCTGGGCCTCGGGCCGACCCCACGTGGGGATTACCGGGGTGTGTGTGAGTAGGGACGAGAGAGGATTTGAGACTGTACGAAACTATGGCGCATTTATTGAGTTTCCCCGTTCCCCACCTTCCTCGGACCTCACCTCGGCATCGTGGCCAGGGCGTGCGCGCTACCCGGATGACGGGACCGCAAGCGTCCAGGCAGTGCGTGTCGCCTTCCTCCTTTCTTGACCAGCAGACGGTGCCCGGCCTACGGGGCCGTTTCTCGCTCGAGAAAACCATTTCCGGGCTCGGGGAGCGGTGCACGGACGACGTGGTCGCACTTCAGCCCGGATGCTTCTTCCCGTCCCTTTTCTCCCAGCCAGGTGCCAAAGCCTTCTAAAATCACGTCTTTCCCCTTCCTCCTTTCTTGACCAGGAGACAGTGCCCGGCCGACGGGGCCGTTCCCCGCTCGGGAATCCGTTACCGGACTCAAGGGGCGGTGCACAAACGACGTGGCCACTCACAGTTTTCTTTTTTTTTTTTTTTTTTTTGTTACGCGCGAGTCCCAACGATTCCCACCTCCCGCCCAACCGACCGAGGGGCGCAGCCGTGTGACCTACGGCATGAAACGCGTTCTAGATAGATGCGTGAGAAAGAAAATAAAGGAAAGTACGAGGAAAATTATATGTTAGTAAGATACTACATACGAGCTAATTCTACAAGCAATAGGGTTTTAAGTTTAGGAAGACTATCACTTCCATCAATAAAATCAAAGAGGCGGTTGTAATCTGCGCATAAAACCCTAAAGGGTTCATGCACTTCAAACTCCCTCCTACAGTGACCAATAACTAAGGGGATATAGGATCTAGATGTTAGTCGCGGTACATGGAAATTGAGCTGACCTAGCAGATAAGAGCTCTCCACGTCTCCACGTTTTAGCTTATGTAGAAAGACTAGCTAGCGAAGGAAGGTTAATTAATAGAAGTCTACTAGAGTAAGACGGTAATCTTAGGTCGTCATCCCAGGATAAGCCACGTAGGGCGAACAGCAAAAAATTTTTTGGACGGACTCAATGCGGTTAATATGGACTCCAAAACTGGGACTCCAAACGCAAGAACCATATTCCAAAATGGGCCGAACAAGTGAGGTGAAAAGACTCTTAGTTACATAAGGGGAATCGAATTCCTTCGACCTCCAAGCACGCCTCTGGCTTTGTTAACCATGCAGGAAATATGTTCAGAGAACGAAAGTTTAGGATCAAGGCGGACTCCTAGATC
>VNJR01011908.1:0-57488 GCA_008042585.1 Drosophila punjabiensis | reverse complement strand
CATCATCAAGATCGAGGGACCTTTGATCATAGTCCAGCTGCTGGAGACGACTCTTCTCACCTTGGTGAATTATGCCAGGTAAACCCTCTGCTTTTTTTGTTATCTGGAAATTACCTAATAGCTCCTCTTTCCCCTCCACACTTTGCCAGTTTAATGGCCACGAATGCAGCCAGATATCGCATGGTAGCTGGCAAACATGTCAAACTATTGGAATTTGGACTGCGTCGAGCCCAGGGACCGGATGGCGGTCTATCCGCATCGAAATATTCCTACACAGGTAATAAAAAAAAAAGAAGTGAACTTTCACACGGCCCACACTCTGCACTCGCGGCGGGAGAGGAGTGAGGAGTCCTATATAGAGCCGTGACAACTAAGGTCAAACGTGTGCGATATAAACATATATTTTCGGCATTGCCAAATTGCATGCAGACAGCTCATTATCAATTAAAAATAATTGGGGATTGGGGCATCAGGTAGGTGCCCTGAGAAAGTTTATACAGTCAAAAAGTAACCTTTTGATTTGCGGGTGATCATAAAGGGGTTTATGATTTTATGAGTTTGGATAAAAGCTTAGTTTTAGTGTGGGTTTATATATAATTTATACTAACGTAGCTTTGAAATCAATCCCAATCATATCAAAAATAACATGTTTGATATATAAAAATGTAAAATATCGATAAATATCACGTTTACCATTAATATATCGATTTTGTCATCATTTTAATATATAAAAATTTTAAATGACTGAAATATTACGTTTAAGATATCGATATTATCAATTTAAATATGATTTAAATATCGACATCATCGACTATCCCAAATCAGAACTCTTGTTTCAGTGCAAATTTTGTATTTCTCTTATAAAATATAATTATAATTATATAGAGTATTAAATGTCTATAAATATAACGTTTAAGATATCGATATTATCGATTTAAATATAGATTCATTAACTGTAATCTCTTGGCATTATCGATATTATCAGGTATCCCTAATCAGGACTCTATTACAGTGTAAATTTTGCATTTCCCCTATAAAATATAATTATTTTACAGCATATCTTTAGGCGCATTTAAAAATGTTTTAAAAATCGTTGTTTATTTTGTTTTTTCTTTCTAATTATGACACTTTTAAGCTTCTTAAAGCGTAAAAAAGTTTAACACTATCAATATTTCCTAATGCTCCGCCATAATACATAATTACAGGGTATTTAAGAGCCTTAATAGCCACCTTATCGTCTCCTAGCTTGATCGTTCGAGGCTACAAAAATGAGAAAGGGAAAAGGAAGTAGTTGTAGGTGCTTTTCATATTGTTTTGTGCCAGACTTTTTTATGATGTGCATGCATGCAAAGCACGTGTCACTGTCAGGAGCTCAGACTGCCGGCCTCAGGTTGCCTCTGACTGTGATTTCCGATTTCTCCATCGGCTCCTCCTCTTCTCAAGGCCCCGCCAAAAAAACTATGAGTAATTCTGCGCCTTCACCAAGGCTTCCGTTTCTCCTCCATCGCGGCTTCTCCTCGCTCGTTCGCCCCCCTTTAGAAGTTCAAGAACTCTTGTTTATGTGTTAAACTAAATGTGCGCCGCCCGAAGGCAGTAAAAATTCTCGAAAGTGGGTGGCACACGCAATGCCGCCCACATAGGAAATATATTGGATGGATATCGGAGGGTGTCCATGTATAGGAAAAAAAGTAAACTCGGTGCCAGGCACCCGACAGAAATCGAGCGAGGGAAAGGAGTGTGTTCCTGCAGAGCTTTTCAATTGGCGCTCACACATCGTAACTTGGCTTTTTGGCAAGCTCGAAACGAAGTTTTTTAATGCGTTCCTGGGATATATTCTTCTATATAGAAGTAGCACTCCCCCGCCGTAATCGATGGAGGGATTCGCGTGCACGGCGTGACTCACGCCGTCGTCCAGTTGGCGTCAAGGTTCCGCTGTCAAGGCTTCCCTTTCTCTATATTTTTGTATAAAAAACGAAAGGGGAAGGACGACTGCAAAAATTGAAATGTTTGAATTGGAATTTCCGTCACTAATGGCGCAATATGGTGATGTAAGACCATTAAGGTGATATTCAAAACTTGAGAACTTTTTTAATTGGGTTCTACAGCTGTGATTTTAATGGATTTTGAAATGAGAGAAGTCTGCGGAATAATGTAGTTTGATAATTAGGTATTTGAGGAAGTGTAAGAAGGAAGGACATCATTTTAATGTTTCATTACATTAATTATTTATAATGAAGATTAATAATTGGGTTTTTTTAGTAAGTGTAATAAAGAAAACTATACTTTTAATGTAATAAAATTAATAAAATTTGTTTAAATACTTGATAAATTGAAAAGAAAATGAAACAACAAACAAACAAGCTGACAGCTTAACAAGAAAAATCATGTTCATGCAAGCAAAGCAAATCGAATACTCCGAATTTTAACTTGGGAATTATAAGATACACTTTGCAATAAGAAAAACTCGTAATACCCTTGATGTTTTTTATCCTTTCAGGTGGTTTTGATGGCACCTCCAATGTCCTGGCTGGCAAGCTCTTCAACATACCCGTAAAGGGCACCCATGCCCATGCCTATATCACTAGCTTTAGCAGCATTGGCGAACTCAAGACACGTCTCATTAAGCACAAGCAGACAGGTAAGTAAAATATACTTTTAAAATCAATAAAGAAACAAGTTAAATATTGAAATTTTCAACAGGCATCATGGAGGATCTGTTGGAGCACGCTGTGCGGCATCGGCAGATGCTATCCCATGTGCTGGACGTGTCCACGGAGGAGTCCAGCGAGGGCGAACTGGCTGCCATGGTGTCCTATGCCATTGCCTTCCCTGATGGATTTATGGCTCTTGTCGATACGTACGATGTTAAGAGGTATTTCGCTTCTAGGCAGATTCTCTCGGAACGGTTTTTAGTTAACAGAGTTTACGGTTTCGGTTGATCCCTTTTTTTGTTCCTGTGTTGTGTTGTTTTTTATCTCCTCTCCTTCTTGTTCTTTTTGGATATATATTTTGTAAAAGTATTTGAGACTCTCGAGACGTGCACCAGAAATATTTCCCCAAAAAAATACAAACAGAAGTAACTACTAAACTTGGAGATAATTCCCCATACATTTCTCCCGTTTTGTTTAAATTCATGCCATCCTTTATTTTTTTTGTTTTTGGTTTCTTTTTCGTTTGAGTAATAATCGAAAGTATTATCCAACAGCCGAGAAACAGAACAGGCCAGCTTAGAACCCAAGCTAATCAATGATATCAAGTCTGATACAAGTCCGCCAAAGCCAAAGCCAAAGCCATCGGCAAATGGCCATCAAAATGGTCAGAGTAATGGCAAAATAAATGGACACAACAAGACCAATGGCCATCAGAATGGTATTATTGTTCAGAGTAAAGATACAAAGATACAAGATACTAAGGCCAATAACACAGCGACAGAAGCAGATGCAACAGCAAAGACAACAACAACAGCCACAACAACGTCCAATGGGACGGCATACCTACCAAAATATGTCGAGAAGTCATTCAGGTAAATCTCGTTAATAAATCGTTAAAAAAAGAAAAACGAATAAATGAATGCAGAAAAGAAATTAAATTTAAATTAAACCAAAATATGAACCATTCAAATGTATTTCCTTGATTTGAAACGATTTTGTTCATTTGTTCATTCATTCTAAACTAACATTCACATATTTTTCCTTCTGCTAATTTCTGGGCTTTACATTATTTTTATAACTAATGCTATAACTATATATTTATGGATTTCCCTCCCTGCATGCTAATTTCATCGAATACAAAAATATATATTTATCCAAAATTGTAGCCACTAAATTCCAAAAACTATAATCCAAGCATATATATGTGTATATTTAAGCTGATATATGTATATGTATGTGTCCTCTGCTTTGGTGTTTGATTTTAAATTAAAATTAAAAACAAAATTGGTACTCGAAAGTCATGGCAATAATTGGGAGAATATTCCTTCGGCAAAAGACTAAGACAACCCAAAACAGGTGAAGTCAATTTATTTAATTTATTTACTTTGCTTTTTCTACCACCTCTCCTCCTCCTGCTTTCTAAACTTGCTTTAACATTCTCTTTTTTTCTGTGTGCATTTTACTAAAATTCTCATTTTACATATTTTTTTCTGTTTAGCTTTTACGTTTTTTCTAACTCAATTTTGTTTATTATGCTTTTTATTTTCTCTTCCTAAATGTGAATGTGTGAAACCAAATATAAAAACCATTAATTGAAACCCGAATCAGAATCAGAATCAGAATCAGAAACCCATAAATCGAATCGAAAAAAACAAGAATTTACGAATCTAACATAGTAAACAAATGACTTCCGGCACTATTTTGGCAGAGGTATGTAAAACACACGTCTTCAAGTTACAAAACAATTCGAACAATCAACCAACAACAACAACAACATGATATAATAAACAGCAAACAACACTATATCATATGGCATATATATACTCACCACCTTCCCCTCCCCGTCCACTCAAAAGCAACAATTACTGAACAACAAATACAACAACAAACAAACCAAAGTTCATGCATAAATGATAAACCAAAACTATACAACTCACACATAACAAGGTGCATTAAAATAATTATTAAGTTAAAAAGAGTGCAAAGGTAGATAAGTTATTAATTAAAATTTAATAAAAGTTTAAAGATTTTCAGGAAAGTTTTGCTAAGAATTAGCTAAGTTGCATAAAAGCTATTGTTTAGGAGTTCTTAGTAGATTTTAAATTATTTAATCTTGGAGAAAGTGCAACAAAGTCCTTTGTTGCTTCAGCATTTCCCTCTTGGTTTTCCTTAGAATTCGCAACTCAGAAATAGCTGGTAATGTTTGAGGTTAAATACCTCTTTTGGGAGTACTTTGTAACCTATGACAATATAGCAATAAGATGCGTAACCCACATATATTTAAATTTTTACCAGCAAGCAATTTTTTAAGAAGAACATACGTATCTTCTTATTATATTGTACATTATGACATATGACAATATAGCAATAAGATGCGTAACGCCCATATATTTCAATTTCCTCAAGCAAGCAAATTTTCAAAAAGAAATATAGAGTCCCTGAAAATACGTATCTTCTTATTATATTGTTTATTATAATTATTTTAAACCAGATTTGAATTATCTTTAAAATTTAAAAGACTAATTAATATTATTACCAAGCTCCTATAAATTAGTGAACTAAGTAAAGTCTTATACAAATATTTCAAAAATTTTTAAACCTACCTTTAAGCACTCGATAAATATATAAACTGTATACAAATCTCAACGAAACCATGCACTGAAATCACCATAATGCCGTCATAGAACCTAATCCTGTTCTTATTGTCTTTGTCCCCCACCCAAAATATTCTTTTGTTAACTTTTATTAAACATTTTTTTCCCTCGTTTTGTTTTGTTCAATATTTTTCTCCCCTCAACCCAGATATCTTGAAATGATTTTTTCTCTTATAAACTTTAAAGGAATCCTCGATATTTTTCCTTAGTTTTTATAAAAAACTGTACATAGTTCTAAACTATACAGAAAAGCGTCCGAGAGAGCACACTGCATGGCTTGAAAATAAATAAAAAAAAAAACCGAAAGAACTTTTAACATTTTGTGCTGCTCTCAGTAAAATGAGAATAAGAGACTTTATATTCCCCGGCAGATGGTTTTTGCTAGTGGCACTTGCAAATCTTTACGAAAAGAACCATTCTGTGGTTCTTTCAACACGTTTTTCTTAGCTCCACTTTTCTACACCTCAAAAAACATATGTTTTTTGTGTAATTTTCGCTTAGAACTTAGTGGCAAAACCAAAAAAATGATTGTATAGCAAAATGAGAGATGTATTTTTTGTTGAGTTAAAAAACCAAGCAGCACTTAATGAAGCTTATACGTAATATGATTACTAATCATTCTTACCTTGCTTTCTTCTCTTTAGGAGCGGTCTTCTCAATTTCAGTGCCGTGGCCTTGGCCCTGAACGATTTGGGTTACCATGCCTTGGGCATCCGTATCGATTCGGGAGATCTGGCATATTTATCCTGTTTGGCAAGGGAAACCTTCGAGAAGGTGGCAGAACGCTTCAAGGTGCCATGGTTCAACAAGCTAACAATTGTGGCATCAAATGATATCAACGAGGACACCATTCTAAGTCTCAATGAGCAGGGACACAAGATTGATTGCTTTGGCATTGGCACTCATTTGGGTGAGTTACAAAAAAGGGATCTTCAATAAATAGTTTAAATTTTAAATAAATATATTACAATTTTCCAGTAACCTGCCAACGTCAGCCTGCCCTGGGCTGTGTCTACAAGCTGGTGGAGATCAATGGCCAGCCGAGGATCAAGCTTAGCCAGGATGTGGAAAAGGTGACAATGCCGGGCAACAAGAATGCCTATCGTTTGTACAGCGCCGATGGTCATGCCCTCATCGATCTCCTGCAAAAGGTCTCAGAGCCACCGCCGGCTGTGGGTCAAAAAGTGCTGTGCCGTCATCCCTTCCAGGAGTCGAAGCGCGCCTATGTGATACCCTCGCATGTGGAGTCCCTGTACAAGGTGTACTGGAAGGCGGGCAAGATATGCCAGCAGCTGCCGACCCTGGAACAGGTGCGCGAAAAGGTGCAAATCTCATTAAAAACGCTGAGGAACGATCACAAGCGCACACTCAACCCGACGCCCTACAAGGTGAGTTCTTTACTATAAAAATATAATGAATTTTTAATCAATACTGTTACTACTTTCTTCCAGGTTGCCGTCAGTGATAACCTGTACAACTTTATACACGATCTGTGGCTGCAGAATGCTCCCATCGGCGAGCTCTCATGATCTATATAAGGAGGAGATCCTCACGATCTAAAGATATACATATATCTATATACAAATGATGCGCGATAACATTTCCGAGAAATTTACTTTATTTTTTTAACTGGTGTACAATTTTCTTTGTTTTGTTCCACGGTCCCTCGGAATCGTGGTTGGATTTTTTAATTAGTCATTTGCTGGTCAATATGCATCTGTTGTTCTCGAGAAAATGGAGCACAAATTCCCCCGAAAAAAAAGCAAAGTTTGCGAGTGAATTTCGAAATCTATAAACAATTGTGTAGTCAATAGTTTTAATGTGTTATAACTAATATTTACCAACTTACTTACTTACTTATAACTATATAAAACGCACATCATATTCAGGAATGTGTCATGTGCCTTAAAACGAAACGGAAACGGAAACAGAAACGGAAACGGAAGCGGAAGCTAAGCAGAAACCTAAGCAGAATACCAAGTAACTAAGATCAACCAAAAAAACAAAGAATACAAAGAAATCAAGTTGTATTTAAGAATTTTCCTAGTACTTAAGTGTTGAAATGAATGGAAACGTAACGAAAGTTAGAAGTACAAATGCTTTTTAGGACATTTTTGCATGCAAACTAGGGCACACACACAACACACACACATCAAGCACACACACACTTAATTATATATTATATTTACGTAAATTTATACATATTAAAATTATGTATCTAACGAAATTCAATTGTAAATATGTTCAAACTTGATAATTGTAAGCGAATTAAGCAATTCACAACACACACCAACGCCACCAACTCTTAATGATCCCGCTTCTTAAACTGTTTGCCTGTAGTTTTGATCGAAAATAAAACAACAAAAAAAATCAATAATTAAATAAAAAATAAAAAAAAGAGTGAAAGAAACCAGGAAAAATGGTATTTTTGTTTTTCATTTGGGAGCTTCAAATTTATTAAAATATTCTTAAGAGTCTTATTCTCAAATTGTTAGTTATTTTTGGCTGATTTATTAATTATTTTTGTACTATTTCCTTCGTAATTTCTAGCTTAAACTTTAAATTAAAAAAAAATATATAAAGGAAATACATTTCTTAAAGATATTAAATATATTAAGAGTCATATTCTCTATCAAATGTTTACTTATTTTTGTTTAATCTATTAATCATTTTAGCCCCTTTTCTTCATTATTTCTAGCTTAAACTTTAAATTAAGACAAAAATATATATACAAAAATAAATTTCTTAAAGATATTAAATAGAAAAATGTTATATTAATTTCTACAAATAATTTTATATTTTATTTTCTTGATTTTTGTGTTGAATGCACTAGACTTTGTTATATCCTTTAAAAAGTATTAAGTATAAAATCTTAAAATGAATTTATTTATCTAATAAAATATATTTTTTAACTGGGACCTTTTTTAACAAGCTCGAAAAATAAATTTAATATTTGTGAATGTTTCTAAATATTTATTTTTCAATTTTCGTAATCTTTGCATTTATAAAATAAATAAAATAAGCTTTCTCTGTACTTTTAAACGAATTTTAAATATTTTAAAACATTTTTGAGATTTGTTCACTTACGTTGTTGTAACGTTTTTTTCACTTACGTCCTAACCGGTTACGTTTGTGTTCATTACGTTGCTTCTTTACGTTGCTTATTTGCGTTGCTTATTATGTTGCTTCTTTACGTTGCTTGTTTACGTCTTGTCTTGGGAATAATAAACGGCAACTCTGGTTACACTCTACTCACAGCTGTTCTCAACAATTGTTTTCTTAGTTTGGAGTAAATAAATTAAAAACTACACAAAAAGGTTAATATTTACAACAAAAACAAGCGAATTTTATGCAGTTTATAGCTTAAGGTAAAAGCTGTTATATCTTTAGCGAAAGCAAAAGCAAGATTTCTGCGAATTTTCCTGCAGCTGCGCAACTGCCATCAACAAAACCGTGATTCATTGTCGCCCACAGAAAAGAAAGAAGTTTTTCCGCCTGAAAAAATTGATTTTTAACCAGTTTTCCCTTCTACGCATATATTTGAACGCAGCGAAAAATGGAGGAGGACGGGGAAAATCGCAAGGATCATGTGCTGGAGCGACTGAACAAGCGCAACAAGGACAGACAGAACTATTTGGATGTGAAGCTGGAGCAGCGCTCGAAGGAAACGGTGCAGAACGAGGGCGTGGACTACTTTGCCCAGAGTTTTACGCAGCAGGCCTTTGACATTGAGCAGAGACTGAACGGTTTGAGCAGCGGCGATGCACCGCCCGCCACCGCGGACTTGACCCAGAGATTTGCCGCGATAACCATGCAGATCCAGGAGCTGCAGCGCTACCTCACCGCCTCCACCATGTTCCTCTCGGACTTTAAGATCAAGTCCTGCCAGAACATTCTCAACACGCTGACCGCCAGCAATGACGAGGCCCGCCAGCGTCTGATGCCCAAGAAGAAGTTCGGTTTCAGTGGCAAAAAGACAACGGCCGCCATCAATAAGAAGCCGCCAGTCGCCAAGGATAAAGTGGACTCAAGCACAACACACAAAATCCCAGAGAAATCGGGTTCCAACTTTAGCTGGACCCTGGAAAACAGGAAGAACGAGCATATAGTCCTCAAGTCCAGCCAGGTCAATGGCCAGGACATCACCATATCGAATGTGAATCATTGTTTGGTGGAACTGCAGGGACATCCGGGATCCGTTCAGGTTTCGCACGCCTCCCACTGCACCCTGCTCTGTGGTCCCATTTCGCGCTCCTTCTTCGCCGAGAATTTGGACCAGTGCACCCTCTCCATTGCCTGCCAGCAGTTGAGATTGCACTCCTCACAGTCCATTCGAATTTACCTGCACGTCACCTGTCGCGCCATCATCGAGGATTGCAAGGCCATCGAGATTGGGGAGTATAACTACGATTATCCTGAGTTGGAGGCGGATTATCTCCTCTCGGGTCTCAACAAATCCCAGAATAACTACACAGATGTGGCGGATTTCAATTGGCTGTCGCCGGATGTTCCGTCGCCCAACTGGAGTCTGCTCAAGGATCACCCGGATCCCAATTGGAATGCCCTGCGAAGGGATTTTGTTAGCAATAATAATAATAATGAGCACAAGCAACAGCAGGGCGTTATTAATACGGTTAAGGATCCCGCCTCGATTATCTAGTGGCGGCATCAGCGGCGACTGCTCCTCGGCTGGCTGCTCTACGGACTCATCCTCGGCTGGCTGATCTGGCAGATGCTGCTGGAGCCCCCAATTCCCGCTAGATCTGTGTAAATAGTTTATAAGAATGTTGAATAAAAGTAATCCTTGTATTGATAAAATGCGTTTTTAGAATTTTTTAATGCAATTATACAATTTAAAAATTATAATTATTTCCTTTCTTATATTATTTGTTTCTTATTTTAATTTTTTGTTTAAACAACATGCTTTAAGTGTTAATATTTTCTCATTTGCTAGTTGAATCTTACCCTCATTTCAAAATGAACTATTAAATTCAACAAGGACAATCGATATGGCTTTCCAAATTTCTACAAATTTCTATTATTAATTCTAAAACCATTTGTATTTTGTGTTAAATTTCGCAAAAGTAGCTCCCATTTCGGTTAAGAGAAAGTTAAAGATGAACATGATTGAACATGTAACCGCATGTAACTGTCTTTGTTTATATGTCCCGGTTAATTTGACATGTCCATTTCGGATGTGGCATAATCAGTGGCTGGCCAAAATGGCTGTGGCTGCCACACAAATTACGGTTATATCGAGATGGCCGAGGAGAACGACCGCAGAGCTTAGCGAAGGCGGGTTAAGGGGCAGACAGGACTCATGCAAGTTTCATGTGGCTACAAACAGGACTTCTCAAGACGTTACTTCTGATGTCCTGACGAGGGTCAATTCAGCTAACTCAATGGGTTTGCCATAAATAGATTTTAGAAATGTATTTTAAAAAGAATTAATATATATTTAATGTATATTACCATTTTATTTATTATTTTATTTATTATTTTATTTATTGTTTTATTTATTATTTTATTTATTATTTTATTTATTATTTTATTTGAATCCCCTCAATTTTTCTCTTTAAAAATATTCTCCATTTTCCGTTAGAGTATTTACTATTCGTTTATTTTTCGCTCTCTCTTCACTTCTCTCATCCTGTTGACTTCTGCGGCTGTCAACATGGCCGACTGTCAAAATAATTAACGAATTCGAGTTACAGGCAGTAATTCGGGGGCCATGACTAGAGAGGAGAGGTGGGGTGCGCTGGAGCACAAGAAGAAGCTAAGGAAGTAAGAGAAGCAGAAGCAATATCGACATCTCATATTAGCGAGGTAATTGAACTGCAAATTACGCACCCACACATACACGTACACATGTCTTCCGACACTCCCACACAAATGTGCGGATGAACGTGAGAGATAGAGAGAGAGTGAGAGTGGGAGAAGATTGAGGTTATGTAGTGAGCTGTCAAAAGGTGAAAAACTAGAGTCGCAATTAGATTTAGTTATTGCATTTAACTGGTGGATGTCCTCTTTTTGCCTCCAGCTGTCGTTAAATAAAATAGCCAAATGAAAGGTGAAGGGCAAGTGCAAATCCGCAAAGTGTGATAATGGAAAACTCGAGCGAAACCACAGAAGCTTACCGGCAATTAAGGTGTTTTTCTCCTCTACCTTCTAACGCTGCTTTGCGAAATGCAGTAAGATTTTCCTGCTAACAAAGCATAAACGCCGTAAACAACAAAAGTGCAAAGTTTCCTAATCAAAATTGTGGTCTCCGTAGTAATTCTAGTACGTGAAAGATTTTATAAGAAAAAATAAAAGAAGAATGCCAAATTGAGACTCCTCTGGGCATGTGCTTCCAAAACTGTAGTCAGTGATCGCGAAACTTTGCGGTGAAGTGATAAGCTCTTAAACTGTATACTGCATGACTCGCTGTAAACATCAAACTGTAAGGCGAATTAAAATCTACAATTGAGACGCCGAATTTGAATAAGAAATCAAATATTCCTGTCTTCAAAATGTTGAAAAATAAAAGTTTTAAGGTTAATAATTTCATGGTTATAAACGTAGCAATAGCCGAATCTATATGGAAGTGTAAAAACGGAAGTGTAAAAACGGAAGTGTAAAAATGGAAGTGTAAAAACGGAAGTGTAAAAATGGATGTCAAAAAGTGGAAAAGGCGAAATGGAAATTGTGACAGTTGTTTGTCGTGTGCCTCCAAAAATGTGTGATCAGTGATCGCGATGATCTTTAATACTGTACAGTTAGCCAGCAATGTTTGAAATATCGCAAGAGGCAAAAACGCGATTCAGAGAAAAGTATAAAAGTGGAAATGTAATAGAGCAATTTTTTTTTAAGTTTATAAAAAAGTTTTAAAGTGCAAGTGTAAAAGTGCAAAAAGGCAAGTGTATTTTTAGTGTAAAAAGTGTTAAATGTGTACAACTTGAGCTCTAAAAGTGCATGTGTAAAAGTGTGTATTTTTAAAACAGTAAAGAGTAAGCCCAAAAAGCCTAGAAGAAAAATAATAATAAAGCTAATGGTAAGTGAAGCTACTTCAAATATTACTATTCAATATTTTAAAGATTTTGGGAATCATTATAGAGGAAACAACACCCTACAAGGTATCCTTTCAATGAATTTTATATCAGCTTTACGCATAAGTTTAGACCGTTCAGCTTTAGGCTTAAACATTTTTCACTGCAATTAGCAACGCAAACTCGACACAAAGCCTAGGGGCATGGATTTTCCCAGCAGTTTCCTCCCCCCCCCTCCCAGCTGAGCTTATAACGACAGCTAACTGAACGTTTCCCGTGTTGCCAAAATGGCGGCCACTGATGAGGAGGATGCAACTTGAGCTCTTAATTGGCTTGTCACCGGTGACGACGATCTTTCCCACGCTCGCTCTCTCGCTCTGACTTCTCTATGCGTCTCTTTCCGGCGTAACCTCATATCTCCTTTCCAATACACTTTGAATAAAAATGGGTAATGTCGGTTTTCTTTCTTTTTAAATATAATTTCTTTTTTTTTTATCAACTTCAAGCGCACTCTAAAATTTATGATAAAATTAAAATTTACACAGATTTTTGTTTATTTAATTTTCTTTTTTTTTATAATTGTTAACTTGAAAGCGTGTTTTTTTAGAGTGAAATTTAAGCACGCATTTTTGTAGAAGTTTGCTTTTAAAAACTTATAAAATTTGTTTTTTTTTTGTATTTTTATTTATTATCTGTTTTCAATGGAATTTCTCTGAGTGTAACTCCCCCTGCATTCGCATGGGCAACTGCATTTGAGTTTTCGTGTCACCTGATTTGACTCCGCTTGAAACTTAAGGATGGATGTACCCCTCCCCCTTGATTTGGCCACTTCTCCTCCTCCAACCCGAAATTCTCTGCAATTTGAAATTCAAATTGTTGGCTCTTGTTTTTGTTGTTGCCTCCCTCTCTCTCTCTCTCTCTCGCACTCACTCTGACTCTCTATGCCGCTGCGCTGCCCCAAGGCGCCGGCAGAGGTGTTGAGTATGAAAATTAATTCGCGGGGAATCCACAGACTTCCATTTACGGAACAGGAACTGAACGGAACGTGAATTACAGGTGAATAACAGGTGTGCGCGAATTGGTGTGGATTTGACATCAACTGACAACAGCAGGTTGGGCCACTTTTGTCACATTATCAATGATTTATTGGTAATTATTTTGGGGGAATAGGGGTGCTTTTACTGGGAAATAAAGATTTAACATAAAAATAATTTTATTTTGGCAGCACTTTAGCATTTAAAATAAAAACAATATGAAATTAAAGATACTTTTCAAAAATTGTGACTAAGAAAGTACATAATTTCCTTGCTTAAATGCATGTATGATTGAGTTTTGATTCTATATATGGAAGATTCTTAGAAATCCAGAAATTTATCCGCCTTAAAAGCACTCTGCAATTTGCAATTTGTTACTGCCTGGAAGTTCCACAGTTCCGTGGCAATACCTCAAGATAAAGCAGAATGGGAGCCTTAGTTGCAAGAGCCGCCAGTGCAATGCAGTAAATTCCTGCTTACCGTGTTGCAACCTTTTCTTGCCAACCTTGATGCTCAACAGGACTCCATAGGCGGTGCAGTTTCTAATGAAACCCTGGCAAAATTGGACAGACTGGACGAGCGACAGACCAAAATGGAGAGCCAGCTGGCGGCTATATTGTAAACCTTGTTCCGTGACAAGGGAATCGTGCCACCAAAGTTTCAGCGGATTGGTTCTAGATACTTCTATATCGAGCATAATGCAACGCTTGATTGGCCGTCTGCTGAGAATGCGTGTCGTGAAATGGGAGGTTACCTGGCCGCTATACAAAACCAAGAAGAATTCACAACTCTGGGTGAGAAGCTTAAGAATAAAACCCACTATTGGCTGGGCATTAACGATCGAGGAGGGCAGCTATGTGTCCTTGGCCAGTGACCTGACCACATTCTTTACCAAGTGGGCAGCAAAGGAGCCCCGAAACCACTATGATGATGTGGACTGTACTGTCCTTTATGAGGGATTTATGTATCACATTAAATGTACTCAAAATCATTACAATTACATATGCATGGTAGATGATAGACCTTAAGGAAACCTTAATAATTTACTTCGATTTTAATATAATTTTTATATCTAAAATGAGTTTTTCTAAATGTTAAAAATGTACTCTGTATTTTCAATATTATTCCTAAATTTCCATTAAATATACATCTTATATTGGTCACATTTTCTTATCTTAATTGCCTTAAAGCTTTATTTGCAGAGTTGTAACTTCAATTTTCGAGTACTTTTTGAATAGAAAGGACCTGCCTTGGCGGCAATTTCCGTTTATTCAAATGAAGCCCGATAAACTATCAAATCTAATTGCTTTCACACTTGAACGGTGTTGGTAAGCCAAAACACACATATGCAATTGGACAAGCACAACCATACACACACTCACGCATAGGGAAGACACACAGGTGCATCTGGTGCTGCCACATTTGCATAGCTCACAATTAGTTTTCTCATTATCGCAGATAATATTCGCCGCATTTGCGATAAGACCGAGACCCCAGCACAATGCTGACCACCTCTCCACATGCATTAATATTATCGTAGCGTCTGTAATTGCCTTTCGCTCTCGCCCTGCCCCCCAACTCGCTCTCGCTCTCGCTCTCATGCTTTGATGGTTTCAATTACTGCAAAATTACCGACCCGCGTCACCAACCTACCCTTACCTGCCTTCACCTTTACCTTCACCTTCGCCTTAACCCCCTGAGAACCGCCATAACTCCGTTCGCACCCGTTCCCAACTTTGTGACCCACATAGAGCCCGCAAATGCCTTTGTGTGCTGATTTTATGGCTCAGCTGATGCGGCAACGATGCTAATTTACGCATTTAGTTAGGCTTCGCACACACAAATCGTCTAGAGTCACAGCACCTTTCGCTAAAATATTATTAGGAACTTGCAGAAAATATATGGTTTTTATTAAGCTTACAAAACCAGGGCTATATATAAGATTAATTCAGCGATTTTCTTTAATAACTATGAATTAAATCACTCATACGTCACGTGGGCCTCACATAATTTTAGCTTATTTAAAAATATTTATATATTATAGAAATATTTATAATTTTAAAATATGCAATAGAAATTTAATAAAAAAATTACTCTTACGTCACTTAATGTTTGTATAAAGGCAACGAAGCTGAAAATATTGAAAAATAAATATTTTCTTTGGCGAATTTTATTTATTTAAATTTACTTATGAATCATGTGTGTTAAATGTCAAGTATTTTGGGAAAATTTAATGCAGCAATGATTATTTAATACTCCATAAAAAATATATATTTAGGTATTCTATAAATCCAATTGCACATTTATTATTTCCTTAGTAAACTAATAATTAAAAGCATATTTTTCAAATAACCAATTACTGAATCGGTTTAGACATTTCGCAAAAAACAATATCTCAGCAATTTCTCAATAATTTCTCAACAATTTCTCAACCGTCGACCTTTAACAACCCTTTCCGATATTGATAAGAGCAAAAATGTTGATTAATTAAGCGAATTACGGGAGTCATGCAGTGCAATTAAAATGTCAGCGCAGCCACAGACTGTCGGAGCTATGTATATATATACATACAACATATATGTACATATCCACACCGATATTTAAGGAATTATATGTATATATGCCAAGCTGTGTGAATGGTAGGCTACGGCTCTCGGGGCAAAAACTGGCCAGGATTGGGTTATGTAACGCTACTCGCCGTTTTTCTTTTTTTTATTATTTTTATTCGCAGCTTGTCTCGCATCCTTCTCGTTCCCTTACCCTCCGAATCTCGGATCTCCGCTCTGCGTGTGCAGCTCAAATTGTAATTAATGATGCAAGACAGCCGGCAGTCCCTCCCTGTTTCACACCCGGGCATCCAGCCCATTTTCACCACAATCCCCCCCAGCGACCGCAGTCGGATCCAAACCGAAAATCTCTGCCAGAGCCGACTGCCTGCCTGGCCTTGTCATCCCGCTTCTCCTTGTTTTCCACTTCCGTCGATTGTTGTTGTTTTTTTTTTATTATACCCTATAATTGGGGGCCATGTTGTTATTGAAGATCTATACATTTTAATGTTGACACATTTTCTTTTATTGGATTTTACAATTACAAGTACTAGAAAATGTGAAAGATTTTAAATATTATAAAGTGTTTGTATTTAAAAATGTATTACTATTCTGGCATAATTTACAGTCAATATTTAAAAATAAGGGTTTATTTAAAACACAATTTTTGCCATTAAATGACCAGTTTAATACCTTAAATAATACAAAAAAAAGCTTTTCTACAAAAGGTATATAACAAAAAAATAAAAAAATTCTACAACATTTTGCCCTACACACATTTTATTGCATACTTTTGTACACCTTCTGAAGTGATTTCAAAGCCCTGACCGTATAGGATATTTTCCAGATCGTTGCTCGATTTTTACCTCTACGCCTGCTGGTTTGTTTACTTAAATCATCGACGCGGTGCGCGTTTTAAACGCGTTTCTCATGCTTTTCGTGTAAATAAATGAAAAGTTCGTTTAATTCTCGTCGATTCTTTATGCGTTGGATCAGAGGAGGGAGTGTGAGATGGAAGAGGAATGGAACAAGGGTCGTGGGCGTGGCCTGGTATCGTTTACTTTGGAAATGAAAAATTATGATTACATCAACAATAATCGAAATGCGCTTGTAAGCTGCTCTGTTGTTGCTGCTGTCTCCCTCTACTGTCCTGTCCCTGTCTTACTGTCTCTTTTCCCCGGCTGCCATCCCGCTTCCTCCTGCGCATTTCCTTGGCTCACAATTCCGTTTTCGTTTTCCGCACTCCAATCTTACAGAGAGGGAAAAATTAGTATACTCTCAGTAACTGATTAAAAAAAGGGTAATATCTAGAAGAAATTCTTACTAAAATCTTTTAAAACGGTGTCTAAAAGTATGTAATGATTGGGGTTTTTTCCTATTGAAAAATGTTATTTTTCGGTTATTGAAAAAATTATTTTTAAAGCATGCTTTTCGACACCTTTATAGTGGGTTTCAAGAGTTTTTGTACTGAAAAATATTTCTGTCTCTAAAAAATATAAAAAAGTGCATATTTCGTATCCCATAATTCATAATTTCACCAAGTGTACCGCTATCTTTTTACTGACTCCCTTACTCCCAGCTCTTGTTATTGTTGTTGCTACCATTCCTGCTTGCCATTTTCGTTTTTGCTTTGCTCGTTTTTGGCAATTTCTCTTCGTTCGCGTTGCTGACTTGCAATGCTTTCATGCGTAGCATTCGAAGGGGGTTATGCTTGGTGAAGGGGGGGTGGGAAAGCCTCGATGGGGAGATGGGGAGTAATGTAAACGTTCAATATTTGTGTTCAAAGTAAAAAATCGAGACATTCCCTGCCTTCTCCCCGTCCAATTTCCCCCCCCCCCAATACCTTTTGCTACCAATCGCATTCTCCGAGCAGCGACGCGTTCAGCCAAAAAGTATGCAATGCAAAATCGGAAAAATTCGCGTGGCAGCACCTCAGCTTTCAGCTTTAGCCATCCAAGAGGCTGCGCTGACTCCTCCCTGACTGCATCTCTCTTATCTGCCGGGATCCCATATTCCCCTCCCAAACGATTTTGGGGTCTTATAGGGTGCACTGGGAAAAAATATTAGGGATATATAAGATGAATCTTAAGAGGGTTTTAAATTAATTTAAAATATGAAAATGCTGAAAAATATGCAATGGAAAAATATATAATGACAAATAATTTGTTGCGTGAAGTAGAGTTAAAACATTTTTTGTGGAGTAATTTTTTAAAGCATACATTTGAACATAATTTAAAATGATCTTAAATCTCTTTCGATTTCTAGAGAACTTACATCTTTATTATTTATTACTACGTTTAATTTTAAAAGAAACTCAGAACATGTATTTTATTTAGACAAGAAAATGTTTAAATAATTAATATTAAACGGTTTTAATTGTTATATTTCTTGCTGTGATCTTATTTCATGTTGAAGTGTGAGAGCCATGCATATAAATCAGCAATGTCTGGGAACGGCGACAGGCGTTTGCTCCCTGCCACCTGCTTCCTACCACAGGATCTCTCTCTTGTTCTTGTCTTCGGTGTCTCCCTCCCAATTTCGTTGAATTCTTCCCCCCTTCTAGCTGGATTTTACTCCCTCTGCCAACGTCTTTGATCCGGAGACAGGGATGCAGGATGGGACAGGGACAGGGGCAGGGACAGGGGCAGGCGCAGCAACAATGCCAAGCCAGACACAAAACACAACAATTTTTGCTGCCTGCATTGCGGCGCCTCAGTGCTCCTCCTTTATATCCCTGCTGCTAGACTGGGGTGTACTCGTACTATATACATATATAGCCACCCGATTCCCCAGCACCGCCTTATCCCCGCTTTTGGGTTGGCTGCACTCGGCATTATGCTTTGCGTATTTGTCGCTTTATGAAGTCATCTTGGCGTAAAAGCAAATTTATGACCAACTTCACTTTATTTCTGTCAGTTTTTGGCCCAGCATAAAGATGGCCATCTTTTTGCCGCTGTCTCCATAGCTATCTTTCCCGCTCTGCTCGGTTTTATCGGGTTTATAAACTCCCAAGAATTGTGCATTAGCATTAGCGGTACTGGTAGGGGGAAATGTGTGTCAAATGGTGTGTGTATTTCCCCCTTAAAAAAGGGGTTTGGCAGTCTATAAAACGCTTTGCACTTATTTGTTTAGGGTTTAGTTTTCACTTTATAGATTTTTTATTTAAATTGTTTAAGTGGTTTCAGTTTTAGTTTCGTTTTAAATTTAATATTATTAAAAAGAAGGCTATATTTTTAAGTCAAAAAGCAGCCTAAGATTTTATTACTAATTCTTTTAAATATGTTACTTGTAAATATTTGTTATTTCTTTTGTAGTTAATAATAAATCATTGTTTTTGAATACATTTTAATGGTGGGAACATCCTCTTGTGGATTTTATTTATTACTTTATTTAAAGTTTATAAATATTATAAAGTGGTTTGATTTATGTGTTGTGAAACATATGTGGTATGTATTTCATAAAATGTTGTGACATTTTTAATGACTTAAATGGAAATGTAAATGTTTGAAGATTTTTTTAATACAGCTTAAGTTAAGTTCTTTAAATGTAAAATGTTTAAATTTCCCATAAATAAACCCCTTAAAGGTTTCCCAAATTGGCTTCTGCTTTTAATTGCATTTTTTTTTAACAGCTACAGACACATTTTCACATTCATTGTTTCACTTGGCGGTGTATAAAGCCCTCCGATAAGTTTATGTATTTACCAAATTCGCACAAAGGCAGTCCGTAGTCCAAAGTCCTTGGTCCTGGCCACTTTTGTGATACGAGTATATCCTACTTAAGCGGGCAGCGAAGCGATTTCATTCGTCGCAATTGTCAGGCCAATTACGGTGCCGCAATTATGCCGTATGAGCACATAAAACCGGATACACTGGATACCACCGGATACGAAGCTTTATACTCCTCCTTTGTCCCCTTTGGGCCATAAAACTCTTAGCCCTCGAGGGGAGAGGTTATCAGGCCTTTGCCGCCGGGTCCCTTGGGGAACTCTGGGAGTTGACCTCGAAATACTGACACCGAATTGTATGCAAACAGTAAATGAAAAGTCATGATGGAAATTTTTCGAAGAAAATTTCTCTGAAGAATTACGTAAAAGAAGAAGCAGAAAAAGTAGAAGAAGATGAAGCAGCGAAGGCTGCAGCAAGTCGGCCCGAAAAAGTTATCAGCTTGTTAATTGCTTAACTTTTTCACTTCAACTTTTTTTATTCGTTTCGAGGAGGAGCTGAAACGAGTCCCGAAGATAAACCCCGGGAAAACTGAAGGAAAGGTTGCAAGGGGTCGGCGGGTCACAGTGACAAAAAGAGTGAGAGGGAGTGATGCAAATTTTTGGCTGCACTGGGAAAAAAATTCCTGTAAAATAAAGTTCAAAGAGAAAAAGGAAAGGTTTATATGTTGAAATAATTATTACAAATTTTACATAATTTTTAAAATTTGTAAAGCCATTTTTTAGATATATTTGAGCTTCTTGAAAATAAGGAAAAATTATCATTAAATTTTTCCCCTCGTGTAGCAATCTCTTTGCCTTCTGCCTGAACCCCCTTTACCATTTCTACTTTCCTTGTCCTTTTACAGAAATTAAAATGACAAATGGCAGAAGGCCACTGCAACTTTGACCCTTTCCCAGCCTGACCCTCTCTCGCTCTCTCTTTATTTCTGTGACATTTGCTTATCGGACGCTTACAATGTCATAACACAGCCTCCAGAGTAAAAGGAAGTTTTTCTCCCAAAAAATAATACAACAAAAAATAATAGAAGAAATAGAAGAGGAATAAAGTTTGCCCTCCTCTAATCTTGTGACAGGCTACACAGCTACATAACCAAGTGGCGGCTCCCCTTGTAATTAGGGAGAGGAGTTTTCCCATGGAGGAAAAGTGAAAAATCAATGCGACGCCCAACACTAAAACTCTCATTACTCATATGCCGTGAAGGTTAAACGGTGCGCCCTGGGACTCCCCGAGTTGGCTCTCGGACCATAAAAAAGCACATTAAAACCATTTAAAAGTTGGCCTAATCTGCACAGCAAAAGGTTAACTTCTAACGTATATATATAGCTATATATATATAGACAGTGTTTTATGACTTTTGGCCCGCTTTCGCTTTCGCAGAGCGCTTTCCCCAAAAAGTTCTCTTCTACTGTTTTATTGGCCTGCCCAAATTGATTAAAAGATCAATGATTATGTGCTCCGTTTAATGGTTCATTGGATTTAATTTAATTTTTCTTGCTTTTAATTTTAGTTGAGATTTTCGCAGGTCGTAATATAAAAGGGGATTGTTGGGGGTTCGGAGTTTATGGGGTGGATTGAAGACCAAAGAGGAAATTAAAACAAAGAAATTATATGGCAAAGGAAAGCTTAAGCTTTGTTTTACGTATTAAATGATTATATGTTTTAGAGGAAAGTCAATAAAAGGGAATATTGTTACCTTTTTAAAGGAATAATTATAAAAATAAGGAATAATAAATAGTTAAGACATAATAAATCTTATTATTTGAGCTATGAAATGCTAACATAACTCTACATTAAGCTTTAAATATTATTTGGCATTTTTGAATGAAGAAAATATTGTAATCCCCATATTGCTTGCTTTAGTTAATTTAGTTCCTTTCTTTATCTTAAGGATTTCCAACAAAAAAAGTGGCTCAACTCTTTTAATGTCTTTATAAAATGATGACTCACGTAGTCAAAGAGTAAAAGTTGAGGCAAGTATTATCGCAGCATTAAGTGATACCCGAGACGGGGACCCCTTTTTTCTATAACTTGACTCCAACTTTAAATGCGAGCTCTTTCCAAGAAAAACAAAGAGCATATAGATAAGAAAGAGCAACACTCGTCGCTCGTCGAATACAAAAAAAAAAAACATGGAAAACTGTGAAATGCAGACAATTGCGATAAATGCGAGGGGCTAGAGAGGGGATCCAAAGTGTTTGAAAAATCATTGAATACCCGCAACGTGATGCAGAAAGTTCGCATATTTTCTCACTCACACATAACACACACACACACACGTTCGCCCATTTCCTGCTCACATATGCATGCATTTGGCGTGATAAATAAAATGTTTAAGCACACATTTCGAAGCCATTGTGTAGATTTGACTTTGAATGCTCCTCCCGCCTTCCGATCTGCCCCCCCCCTTGTCGTCTTCAAACTTTCTCTCCCCCACCCCCCTTTCTACATTTTTTACCCCTTTTTACGTGACGCAGCAGACAACGATGACGACAGCAACGACAACTTGATGCTGCCACTGGCTGCAACTGCAATTGCTTTTATCAAAACTTGAAAGAATTCTGGGAATTGAAAAAAACGAATAAAGAGATACCTTAAGATAATTTTGAAACTTTTTTTGAGAGAGAATTTATTGTGAGTAGTTTGTAGTTTTGGATGTATGTATGCTTATATTTATTATGTGAAAGATAATTGGGTTTTGTTATGGATTATTTTAATTTTTTTGTAAAATTTGTAACATAAAAAAGGGAAAGTTTATAGATTCTTTTATTTTTTTGCTTTAGTATGACAATTATATGGAAAATTTCTAGATAGATGTCTAGATTGACTCTTCTAATGATGCTAATGTCGATCCTTCTATCTTCTTTCTTTCACAAGTATACAAAAAGTGATACAAAAATAAACAATCCCATAATCTACAATAAATTCATATTTATAATTAATTTTTAAATAATATTTATGTTAGTAAATAATATTCTAATAGTAATCCTAACTATATTATTAAGTTAGCTAAAAATATTAAAATAATCACCATAATTAGTAGCCTAACATACCCCTCTCAATAAGATCAATGGCAGGGCACTCGCAAAAGTTTACCATCGTATACGCACACTTAACGTATATTCAACGTTTCATCTACATTTTGTGTGCCATTTTCAATTGCAATTTTTTGCAGCATTCGCTGCTTTTGACACGACACAGATACAGAGATACAGAGATACAGAGATGCTGAGATAAGGCGAGAGCGAGGAAGGGGAAACGGATGTCTCCAGATGGAAAGAGGAAACCAAAACCCTTAACTAAGAAAATTTCAAGAATTTTCTTATGCAGCTAGCAGCGGCCTGCCTGCGAGCTGCGTTGGTTAGTAATGTCTCTTACACACGCTAATGAGCAAAATAATTAATGATGCTCCGCTCTGACGTCGTCGTCGTCTGTTTTCCGCTTTTCCCCCGCATTTACCAGCCACCAGAGTGCGGTAACATTTTCCATGCCATTTGGCAGAAAGTTTCACTTGACAAACTTGAAGTAGTCGGTAGTCGTCGTCGTCGTCGTTGGAATCCATCACAGGCTTCTCTGGCTGGCCTTAATAAGCAGTTAATTTCATAGTTTTTCCCAACAGTTTTTCTCGTCAGTAGCAGCGGCAGAAGCAGCTTCCCCCCCCGCATTAAAAGTTGGAAAACAACATTGCCAACATGTTGTGTGTGTGTTGCCTTTTGGCTTCGCAGCATTTTTTCCCATTTTCATTACATTATGCCCGGCACACGGTCGGTCGGTAACTCTTCATTCGTTCAACTTAATTTACGTTTTATAACTTTTGCAATCATTACATGTTGCATTTATTTTTCCCACCTCCTACGCCGCATCTCCCTTCTCTTCACCTCCCCACTCTCAACTCATCTCGGTTCTGTTCGTCTAACTATGTAGTTTTTGTTTTTTTCCCCAGCTCTGTTCTGTTATTTGTTCTTTGGGTTTTTTTTGTAGTTTTTGTGTTCTTTTTTTTTTGTTTCTGCAGCCGGCTTCCATGTGTGCATAAACCATTTAGTAACAATTTTTGCTTTGGCAAAGTTTATTTTTTCTCGGTATATATATAGAGTAATGCCTTGCTGTGCAGTTGAAAAGCAGTCGGTGGAGGGGGAGGAGAAGTGATAAACCATATAGATACTGTCTGGGGTATATTAAACTCGGTGGAAAACTTGCCATCAGATCAGAGTCGTGGCTATTGTTGGGATAACTTTTAATAATGGGCTACATTTTAAAGGATTATTTTTGCTTTGGGTTATATATTTATTTTGTTTATTATTTAATGAGCTAAAAGAAGTTAGTTAAGGCTTTAAATTAATAAAATTGGTGGTTTAATTAAACAAGATTTAATATATTTTTAAGGAGTTAATTTATAAAATGATGTTTTTTGTTCAACAGGGCGTATGGGTAATATATTTAATTACTCATACGCAATGTGGTCCATCCAAAAATGTTATTATTATTTTTTTTTGCTATATAGAGTTAACAAATAATTTTATTAAATTTATAAATACTATATAAATAATATATTGCAGACATATATTAATTTGTTAAAAACGTTAACGAACTTTTTTCAATTTAAACTCTTACGTTTATTTAAAAAGACATCCTTAAGTATGCTTGATAAAACGAAAGGCACCATAGGTCTTACTGAAATTTTTAGACTTATTGTATAAAATTAAATATTTTTTAAACCACATTTAAAATATTCAACCAAAGGCTTATTCCATCAAACCCTTTTCAGCAGCTGCTTTTGGGTATCAAAACACAGAGCAATGCCATCTAAATGTAAAACTTTTCTTTCCCATTTCCGCTACATGCAAACTCATTTTAATTAACCGATAATTGTGCCAGGGAGGAAGGGTTGTGGGTGGAAACTAAGACCTCCCCCCCAACCTCTGGCAAAACATGTAGCATACTTATTGGCTTAAAATAGCATTTTCCAACGCTTAACAATTGGCTAAACAGAAATTAAAAGCGCGTTTCTATTGAGAGAAAATCACATTAGCGTCAGCTAGTTGGCCACATTATGGATTGACTTCCTTCAGGACTTATTACTTTGGATTTTTTTGCCCCTCGTTCGAAGAGCAGCTCTTATCCCGGCTGAGACTCCATTGCAGTAAGTGAAGTTTTAGTAACTGCTACAAATCTGTGAGCATGCAGCTAGTTAGCAAAGGCTTATCTTACACACACACACACAAGAAAAAAAGAGTCCTAGGTGCAGACACACACAGATACAAACAGAGATACAGACGGAGGCAGAGACACAGACATTCGCACAATCAACTCAGACAATCTTTCTCCTGCTCGCATGTGTGAAATGACAGCCATACATCACGACAGGGATATATGGAAGGACGCTCTCTTCCCCAGCAAAAGCAGAAGCAGAAGCAGAAGTAGAAGCAGGAGCAGACACTTCATAATGACACCAAAGTTGGTTGCTTGGAATACCTGGGCTATGTCCTCGTTTCCTCCATTGAATTTACCGGGAACATCCCACATCATGGCTATGAATTACATTTACGTAACGTAAGCTTTGCCAACGTAATCGCAACATGACAACAAGTAATGAGCTTTGACACGCCCTTCCCCCGTGCAATAGCTTCCATCTGCCCTGGAAAATGTCCTCGGAATCCGACTTAAGGACCAACTACTTAGCATTTCTTTTTATTCCGAAAATAAAAGCAGGTGTGCGGGGTACTGAGAGAAATGAATACTTTAATTTAAAGGGTAATTTTAGAGAATGATTGTAAAAATCTCTAAAGAAAGTAATAGCTATGGAAGGATACAGGATACAGGATTAAAAAAACTACTAAGATATTAAACAAAATCCCATTTATTTCCTACCTTTTTCCCTTTTAATTTCTTTCCGTGCAGCTTTTGCCGTCGGACCGAAGCTATTTCTCATTTTTTGACACCCACAGTTCTCTGGCTGCTGAGATAGAGCATCTCCTGTCCTGTCCTATCCTGCCTGCCTGCCTGCCCGCCTCTTCCTCGTCCTTCTCAGTGAAGGTGTCGGTTAAATCATAGCAAAAGTATCTGCAACTTGACTGAGGAAAAGCAGCAGCGATTGCAGCGAGAGACCGAGTTGATAAGCATCTGTGCACTTCATTTTTGCACTTTTCTCAAGTCCTTGCAGCAATTTTATTACAAGCAACTTAAAACTCGTCCCGTGTCCTGCGTCCTGCGTCCTGCGTCAGCTACCTACCAGCATTTCCCTTCCCTACTTTTCACCCACTTTCCATTCGGCGCCCATGGGCAACTTTGTCGCCCATTGCCCATGCTACTGGATTCCATGGGATTCCTGCTGAATCCTGGTATCCTTCTTGCGCCCCGTTCCCGGCTTTCTTATTTATTTGCAATTGCAATGACAACGTCGCCAGCGTCGTCATCCGGCTCGTCCTGGTATTTATTCAAGTGTGAGCATCGCCGTAGTCCTTTTCCTCATCCTCCTGCTGCTCCTGCTCCTCCTAGATGCGATTTAAACTTCTTACACACACATTTTGAATGGGCAAGTTGCAAAGTGCCAAGTCCATTACCGAGGCGCACTGTGTCCGTCTCCCGGCAGGACGACGATGCTGACTGACGGACCGCCTGGATAACACAGTCTGACACTGACTTAACCAAGTCCTCAGTGTCTCAGTGTCTCGCAGTCTCAGCTGCCTTCGGTGTATCTGTCTCTGTCCCTGTCTAGATCCCCTAGTCCTTCGCCTTGGTCCTGGGCCCAGGGCCCCTTTTTCCACTCCCTGTCAATCGGCATTAAAATCACAAAACAGCCGTGAGTAAAAGGTGATGGATTACACAAGCAAAAATATTTTAAAATGTTTTTTAAATGTATATATAATTTATTATTATAAGAATTTCCTTTAAAGAAAAGAAAAAGATTATATTTGACTCAACTCCCCATTCATTGCATATCTTATGATGTCATATTTTATTTTGGTTGAAAAACTGCCCGAGCTTGAGCTTGAAAATTTTCATTTTTCACCACAGTGCACAGACAGAAGCCAAGAAATATAGATGGACCACCTGCCGTTGCGTCGTTCCGCTTTTGAAATCCTTTTCTCCCGCCAAACTGAACTTGATATGAAAGTCTTGAAGTGGCCACCGGCACTCGAAAGAAAAATTGTTGCAGAATTGCAATAACTCACACCGAAAGGGGGGTAAAAATGACTAACCGGCAAGAGGGTAGAGAGTGTGGAAGTGGAAGTATCTCTAAATGATAAATAGCTGCAACTGATAGGCGGCGTCTCCCCCCGTCTGCTCGCAGCTTTTCCACTTTTCCTGAAATCCGAGACACCCAGGCCATTTTCCCCTTCAACTCATCTCAGGTTGACTTCGTTCTTACTTCACATGCTCGGAGATTTATGTTGCGCATCAATTGCTTTGAGAACTCCGTTTTGCAGGGGGAGCTGACTTCGAGGGGAAGTCCCGTCCCGGGTAACCACTTACCGTCTATGTGCGCTTTTAATGCCTGCGTAATTTATGAAATGAAGTATGCACAAGTCGCGGGCATATTTTGAATGACTTTGACTTTACAAGTGCCTGGGCTTTGGTTCACGGCGAATGTGTGTTTGACTTGCAAGTTGACAACTCTTTGATTCCAGGACACAGGACGAAGGGGATAAAATTTACATATATCATGTGTCTGTGTCTGTCTGTCTCAGTATCTCACACTTGTCTCTCACATGTAAAGTTTCCTTTGACTTTTAAATTTTAATTGCTAAATTGCCAGCCAGGTTTCTGTGTGTGAAGTGTGAGAAAGTGCAGTCAGTTGCAATTTATTTTCAGAGGGGAGTTGAGGTTTATACAAAATGCATTTTAAATAAAAGGGAACTTGAAGAAATGAGGTTCTATTTTTACGTTGAAATAAACTTAATTAACTTTTGAATAAGGCTGTTTATATCCGGCTCGAAGGACCAAACTGTATACTCTTAAAGAAAACCCTAGGTTCTCAAAAAAAGTTTTCTATATATTCTTATAATTTTTCTGAATTAAAGTATATTTTGTATCTTAACTCTAAACCTTCTTTTACCTAACTTAACCTTAGTTCAAGTCACTCCATAAATTACTCTTGGAAATATCTTCATGGCAACGCCCCCCCTTAACTCCATGAAAACTATTAATTTTCCACCCAAAAACTTTTTCGCTCACTTCAAGGGTTAATCTCTCAATAAGCTGTTGGGAATCTCTGTCATTTAATCGCTCACCTTTCACCTGTCTGCTTTCACTTCCTCTTTTGCTCTCTTTTTCCCCCTTCCCCCCCACATACACACACACATACATACACTCAAACTTGATGACTTGCTCTCGAACTCCGCTCAGTCGTTCAGTCATTCATTGCATCACTCACTCAATCATCGATTTGTCTGCTGTTGGTTGAATTTTCTTAAGCGAATTAAGATCATTTCCAACCAATTGATTTGCCGAAAATGAAAAGGAAAATCTGATTGTGTGTGTCGGTGGGGGAAAATGTTTATTAGAATGTGTGTGTATTGTATGTGTGTGTGTGTGTGCGTACCTTTTTAATTAACATAAAAATCTAATTTGCAGCACTTTGACTTTGATGGCGACAGCTGCCGCTCTTCCTATTTTTTTCTATGGGTGCGTGGTAGTGGGAGTGTGATGATGAAAACAGCTTAACCTTATGGCCAACGATGTGTGCCATAATGTGTTCCCCTCTAGCCTAGCCCTGTCTCTCTCTTTCTCTCTCTCTGTCTCTCTTTCTATGAAATTCTCTGCTTCCCGGTTTCTCTGATTCTCTGGCGGCGACAGCGCTTTTGACATTGGCTTAGACAAGGCCAAAAGCTTACCAAAACACCTGCCTGCAGCTGGCCATGATGGCCAACAGTTCCTCACATTGCTGCTACAGAATGGCATTCTCATGCACACTCGGGAAAAAAATTAATTAAATTTAAAAAAGGATCTAATGTGAAATTAAATTGTTTAGATTTATGAGGACTTTCTTTATTACTAAAACGGATTTGAGAATTTTTCTATTACTTTGTAATTGAGAACTTTCTTTTACTTTCCCTTGAAGTTGAATTTAGCATTAATTTTAAGGTTTTTCTCAGTGCATCCACAGTTATATCCAAAGTCACATTGTCGTTGTCGGTGTCCTCGGCACATTAGCGACATTTACACGTCGCAGCAATTTCAAACAGCAGCCGACGACGAGGCTCATTCCCTCAACCCTTGGCAACTTGTGCCCCTATAAAGCCCGCTACTGCTGCTATTCCAGGGGGTGGTGCCTCCCTTTGATACAATCATATAACCCACACACACACACTCACACACCCCCAGCTTGCAGTCAGTCATAATCATTTTCATTGTCAACATTTTGCCGACACATGACAAACAACAAAAACAACAACAACAAAAAAGAACGACGGAGAGCAAACGAGAAAAAGTTGTTTTAATGTTGTGTGTCATCTTTGTAGGATTGCTCATTAGAAGCAATTAGCTGGGTAAAAAAAAGGGGGAAGAGAATTAGCGGGCTGCGTTGTGTAAAAACTGGGTGAAAAAAAAAATTCATTTAAATTATATATTTACAGGCATGCAAATTTGATTGCCACTTTCAACAATTTTCGCACTTTTCATTCATTTTGTCTGAATTAAATTTTCAGCAATGATGATGATGGTGTAGGGGGAGGTAAGGGGTTGGGGAGTGGAATGTCCATAGCCAAATGGCAAACAATGACAATGACCACTTGTCGTTGGCAAACATTTGCCCAAATGACCGCAGTGACCCAATGAAGGCGTAAATGGAGAGAATAAAAAAATAAACTTGAAAGAGTTCAATTTAAAATGAGGGTTTTAAGTGAGGGACTTGAGATTGTTTTTAAAGGGATATATAGGAAGTTATATTAATTTTATTAAAAATGTAAAGATATTTCAATATTAATTACTTTATTTTTTAAAGCTTCCATCAATGTCTAAGCATGAATTTAATTTAATATTTGTATTATTTTCTTTAATATTTTTTCCTAGGACTAAAATATTTTAGGAGCTTGTTAAACATTGTATTTAGGTTTTCTGATTACGAATCTTTATTCTTTATTTAATTTTTAATAATAATTTAATAATTATTTAATTTAATAATTTTCTGAACTGTGATACCTATTATTTTGGTTTCTAAATAACATCTAAATAATAAATAATAATTAAACTAACTTCAAGATATCATCACAAATATATTTACCTTAAAATTCCGCCCAATCCAATCATTAAGTTAACTAAAACTGTCATTAAACACATACAGTGCCTCCTCCTCCACCCACACTTACTCTCACCACTTAAAATGCAACTAATTTTCCTGACAGGTGAGAGTTTTGTTGGGGTAAACCGCTTCTCACGCCGTTTGCCGGGCACAATGGTTTTATGTAAATTTAGTCATTTGCCACAACATTCGCACACACACACACACAGAGAGAGCGAACAGTGGGGCACTGCTGGCCACGCCCCCGGAATGGGAATTTGCATTTAAATCTCATTAGTTTTTAATGGTTTTAGATCCTCTAGGTTACTGTTTTTTTTCCCCTCTTCGTTGTGTTTGTGTGTGTGTGTTTTTGTTTCGCCTGTTTTGGTTGTTGTCCTGAAACTGACAACCTTGCGCATTTCCCTTCCTGCCTCCGCTGCTTTTCCGGCCACAAAATTACCCCATTTCACCTCCTAAAACCTGCCATAATTGCAGAGAATGCAGGGGTTTCCCCTTCTTTTTTTTTTGAAAATTATTTAATGAAACTGCATGCGTAACATATGTTGCACAGAAAGTATCTGAACACATTTTCATTTAAAAACGAGGACAATAATTCGTAGCATACCTTTCAGAGCAGCTAGCTGAGAGCTGCACTTGACTTCTAATGACTTTATTGTGCATTTGTTTGGCCGATTTCTGGTCTTTATGTTTGCTGCCATTGAAGCAACATTTTTAGCATTCATTGTGTGCCATGTTTTGTTCAATTTAGATGGGGTATATGAACCATATATATGCTGCTTTGGTGGAAAATTAAAAGAATTTTCCAGCGAAAAGCGGTAGAAAATATGTGAGAGAATGTGTGCCTTGTTTGGGTTTTATTTATTATTTTATTTTCACTTTTATTTGCTGAATTTTGCTCTTTATTTTAGCATACATGAATTACTAACGTTTTGTCAGACATTTTATTATTGAAATATAAACTTAATAAATATAAAATCCAATTTTCTTCAAGGTTAGCTGTTACAACCTTTATCCATAAACATTTTCATTTATTGAGTTGTATTCATAATAGAGAATACTTTATCTAGGAATATACTTCATTATGTAGCAGTTTCTATTCCTCCATTATATGTAATTCCTTTATTATAACCATAACCATTCCATTTACCTTGCCACACACGTATACAGGTCATCTGGTAGTCATCATGCCGCTCACCTGTTCGCATTCCGCGCATCGCATTTCTGCTTGAATATTTTAACATAATTGCCATGTAAGCGAAATGTACAACTTTTATTGTTGTTGCCGTGCGGCGGCTGCTGCTGCTGTTGGTGGCTTTGGCCTTTTCTCTATATTTTTTCTTTTTTATTATATTTTTAGGCCAATTTATTTGCACCGGTGCTGCTTTTATATGAATATGCGACATTGTTTACGGGCTTAATTTGCATTTGTCTCTCATTGTGCGAAGTCTGTGTCTGTGTCTGCGTCGCTTGCTTTTTCTGTTTGTATTTTTCTTTTTTTTTTTTTTTTAATTTTCCCGAGTGCATTGCCCTTTTGGTCTATGATTATTACACTCATATATGGATAAACAAACAGTTATTCATTTACATGAACATTCCATGTAGGTCTGTGCGGGATTTGCACTGAAGAAAATAAATAAATATATGAAAAATCTAATTTAAATTTGAATTTATTTATTAAATGTATATAAAATTCAAGGTTGGGTTTGACTTTTAATGATTGTTGTCAACTTAATTTTTTTTTCTTTTTTTATTATTTTTAAAGTCATAAGCACAAGCTTCTTAGAAGAAGCCAAGACAATATTATGAATAAGATGCGTAACGCCAATTCTAGACTTTGTATTCTTGTAATAATGAGTAAAAGCGAGAGCTGTTTCTTTTCAGGATGTCTTCAATGAAAGAAGGAGAGCATGTATTCTCAAGCATTCTAGATCTGTCTGCCTGTATACGTTCTTTTTTTTAATTTGTGTAAAGATGTAAACATGCATTCTCTTTTTGATTTTTACGATGTCAAATATGTGCAATTACGAGGACGTGAACGTAACTTACATTAGGTAGCAGCGTTATGCATCTTATAATTTGTATTTATATTCATCATTATCATATTTATTCACTCTTTGGTAGATACTAATGATTTGTCTGCGTTAAGCGTAGAAAAAGAAGTCCCAGATGCTTTAATCATCCATTCTTTTAATAAAAAATGAACCTCATTTGTTTTTAATCAAATTGTTATTTCCATTTGTCCGATGGTTTTTTATTCTAGTGTGGCATTAATGTCACTTTGAATTCACTCCCCAGATAGCCGCACGTTTGGTTTGGCCGCCTTTCTGGGTCGCTGGACGCGGTTTAAATTTTCAATTCGCATGCAATGACTTAATTGTTCATAATTTTGTTATCAGATTAACACAAATTCCGCTTAACGATAATGACTTCATGCAGTTTATGGCCAGTGCGTGCGAAGGATTCGCGGCCGTGCCGCAAAGGACTCTGGCCTCGCTGCCTCTCTCTCTCTCACTCTCAGGCTTATCCATTATCAGCTGCACGACACTCGGCGGCGGCTCACTCGGTCTCGTTCTTCTCTGGGGGCGCCGCCGCCATTGGATTTTATCGCAGGACAACGCTGATTAAATATCAACGTAATTTATTATTCAAATTAAGTTTATCGGCGAACAAAAGGCGGCCATTTCGGGTGTGCGGTGTGTGTATGGATGGTGGCTTTTTGCTGCTCAACGGGAGCCTGGGATATTGTATGTTGTATAATAAATTTGATGGCTATGTCATGTATGTGGGGGAGTATTCCAAATTGACATATCGCTTTCGCGCAAACATATATACACACACTTGCCTATGGGCAAACAAATTAGCCAGAACACCATGCTAATGCACACACACGTAGCATACACCACACACACACACCATACACACAACACCCAGGCTCCCCTTGACGCTCAAAAATGCATTTGTCATTATAAATGCATCGCGAATGCAGCCTGCACTCAACTCCACGTGCTCTCGGCTCACTCTTCAGCGCCCGGAATGCATTTCGGGGTGAATTAAATAAGCCATTCATTAGCCGGAAATTTATGGACAACGAGTCTGTCTGTATAATAATCGGAATAGATTTGCCAAGATATTCTTGAAAATTTGGTTTAGATTTTATTATATTTATATGAGATTAGTTTCAGAGTGTGAATGATTTTTGTTTAAGGAATAAGTCGGCTGGAAAAATATATAGTTGTTTTCTCTATTAAATAAAGGTACATATCATGATAATAATTAGCATTTTTATTATTATTTATTTTAAATGAGTTCTGAATTTAGAGAAATATGTACAAATATTGTAAAATTAGTAAAGGAACTAAGAGGCATATTTCTTAGTTTCTTTAAAGCTATTATAATAATTTTATATATTGTTTCAAATTCAAAATCAATTTAATTATTATGAAAACTGCGGGGAAATATATTATTAAATCCAAAAAATTTATTTATAATCTATAAGACGTAGTTTTACTCTTAAGGAATTTAATAAAATTTAAAAAGGGTCAGGATTATTGATTGATTAAATATTATATTTAAGGCTGTATTAAATCTAAAACACTTTTTAATAGTAAATATATAAAATATATATAAGAGAGTTTTTAAGTTAAACACAGGTACTTTGTTTATAATATTATATTCTACGTAAAGTGCTTTATGTTATAAAAATTATAATAAAATTATGAGGGTAATATTTAATCTTATATATTTTAGGTTTGTGTTTAATTAAATAAAAGCGTATAATAGATTTTTTCTACACAAAAAATGGCCTAATAAAATCCTCCTAACCCAAATACTATCCCAAAGATTATCTCTAAACATTTTCAAGAGCATTCAAGCATCGCTCTATTGCCTATTTTCACTGGCAAGTTGTTTAATTTTCAATTATAAATTCATATAAATTCAATGGCTGACGCGCGGCGCTTCCACTCACCTCGGCCATTATACCACTCAGCTGGCCACGCCCCCCTTTGACCTGGAGGGCATTATGTGAGGCCTCCTTTATGGAGGAGTCGCCATTATGTTGCCATTGCTGCTCTGGCTAGATTTGTGCGCTCGGCACGGTCAAAACGTGTTCAATAATTTTGTCAATAAAATGTCAGAGCGGCCAGCAACAAAAAAAAGCAAGCCTATTGAAGAGGCTGCTGCGAGTGTTTGCCACAAAAAAATTGACTGTTTTATATATATTTCTCTCTGCTGGCATTTCTGTTTTTTCTCCACTCTTTGGGCCATTTTTTTTTCTAGGCCTGGCCGTGTGGCCTACAAATCGTCCCCTGAATGCGGTTAAAACTGTCAGGCCATAAGTTTACACAGGTTGAGGTGCGCCCAGTTCCATCTCTCTTTCTCTTTTCGTTTTTTTTTGGGTAGTCCTCCTCCGCTCGCACATTAAACTCATTGTGTTTATGGCATAAATTTGCATGTTTTCCACGTAAATTTTTCAATTTGAATGGACGCTTTCGATCCTTTTTGGCCGAGGGTCCCGACCTCCCTAGGCCTTTTGTGTTAAGGTGGGATATTGTTAGGAGAGATGTTAAACAAAATTTAAGGCTAAATAAAGCCATCAGCGTGTGGCGAGCGAGAAAGAGAGATCGCACCGTAATGCTCTGAAAAAGGGTTGATATTTTAGAGTGTCTCGAGGTGGGGCTTGGTTTTGGGATGTATATTGAGAGGAAAGTTTGATATATATCGATAAAATTATGTAAAAGTTTGATATATCATTCAACTTTTAAATATCGTTATTATCGATAATACGGTACGGCTTGATTATGTATCGTTATTAAAATTTAAAATTTTTATAAAGGTACTATATGTGAGCCCTTATATGACTTGTAATAATTTTTAAAATCAATAAAAAATGTTTTTTCTCAAGCCAAGAACATAATGATATTAGACTCTTTTATTTATTGAATTAAGTATTGAATATAAAGAGCAAATAAACAAATACCATTGCTTTCTGCCATTTATAAATTCTTAAAACACGTTTAGCATACTTTTCATTTTGTTTTATTGTTGCTGTCATTCCCTGGATTTTTTTTTATTTAATTTTCGTATTCACATTCGTTTTTGTTTACACATTTTCCCAAATGTTTTTGTTCGGTTTCCTTTTTTTTTGTGTGGCCTTGCCCACCTAGAGAGCTTAGTTTAGTTTTTGTTGTTAGCCCGGCAGGATATCCCAGGATCTGGGATGTAGTGTGTGTGTGTGTGTGTATGGCATGTATATAAGTGTTAAAGGCATGTGTTTAGCATGCCTCATTTGAGCGCAAATACACCTGCAGCCATCAATTATGCAAAGAGCCAGTTCCCTCTCCGTCCGTCCATTTGTCTAAATGTCCATCCGTTGCCAGGTCAGACTTGCCACCATCAGAGGCAAGACCAACTCGGACTCCGACTCCGGCTACGTTTACGGCTTGGTCTACGGCTATGGCTTTTGGTATTGGCTTTAGGGGCTTTCAAGTTAGAAGAAATTCTAAGCTGGGGAAAAATACTTAAACTTCTTAAAGGAATTTTATGTAAATTGGTAAAAATTTATAGAAAAAATATATGTTTTTCAGGCTATATAATAGGTGATTTTTTTTATAATTATATTAGTTTTAAAGATTTTTTCTCTTAAAAATGTAACTAATATATTCTCCCAGTGCTAATGTTTCGCAGTCCTGGGCATTCAGCACCGCCGTTAGTTTCACCTCCCAGGCCTTCGCCTCGACCCAATTTTCCGCACATCGAATTTTCCATTCAGCCATTGAAGCAGCAGCAAGTCAGCCAGCCATTTGGCCATCTAGCTAAATTAATTTATTGGCCTGCCCCGCATACTCCAAATAACTGCAGTTTGCATAATCATCACACACACATACTTGAGGACATTGGATAGCTTATAAAATATTTATTCAAACTGCAAGTTGCCAGGCAACACTTGCTGGCATCTGAATTGCGGATACTCAAAGTATGTCGATTTGTATATGTATATCCTTTGAAAGGAAGCTATGTTTAGATTTTAATAAAAGATATATCGAAAGGGGTTTTAAAATGCAAAATAATAATATTTTTAAATAATTATTAAGCAACTAAACAGAAGATTCTCTTCATATTTTTACTTCCTTTTTATATTTATTATTATTTATAACAAACATATTATAAAAAATGTAATTATTCTCTAATTAGTGAAACATAAATAGTAAATATGGAATAAACTTCAAAAAGAATATATATTTCCTGCCTGTTGAATAATTTACCTTTAATTAAAAAATTATTCTGTTGCAAATTAAAATACCAAATCATAATTTATTATAATTGAAATGTATTTAATTAGCTGCAAACCTAGTCCCTCACCTGCCTACGCCCCTGTTTTAAGCCCTGTTTTGTACCTGCTAAACGTTCACAAAATTCATGACTGAGGTCATTAAAAATCGTTTACCAAAAACTAAAGTTTAATTACGAGCACACGCCCAATTTGCTGGCAACACGCCCCAATTTTGACCGAATATCCCATGAAAACGTTGCCTAATTGGGGGTTAACAATTTCGAAAACTTATCGAACTATGAGCAAGGACAACGCCCAGCTCATCAATTATGCTGCTCAAGTGCCTTGTGTGTGTTTGTGCTTGTGTATATTCTGAATGAATGTCCTTTGGGGCATTCAACGAGTATAAAAGGCCATGGGCAGTCAGTCTCAGGATTATGAATTAAAAATTGTGTCCAAAGAACAAGATGTGGTTACCTCGCTTCCTCACTGACTCGTATCCGGTGGAGCGGCATTATTTTGCAGTGCCAAAGTTTGCATTAAAGCTGATTGGCTTGGATCCGGAACAGGAGCGTACTTTAGCCGTGAAACTGTGGTGGTTCTTCAACTTTTTTATCCTCACCTATGGTTGCTATGCCGAGGCCTACTATGGCATACACTATATACCGATTAATATAGCCACCGCGCTGGATGCCTTGTGTCCAGTGGCCTCGAGCATATTGTCGTGGGTCAAAATGGTCGCCATGTGGTCGTATCAAGCTGAGCTAAAGAGTCTTATTCAGAGGGTGAGATTCCTAACGGAGGAACAGAATAATTCGGAAAGGAAGTTGGATTACAAGAAAAAGTTCTATACGAAGGCCACCAGGTATGCTTTTTTGCTGCTGTGTTCTGGTTGGGCCACAAGTACTTCCTATACGGTGAGGCATCTCATAGATAATGTCCTCAGGCGGTCTCATGGCAAGGATTGGATTTTTGAGACGCCGTTTAAAATGATGTGAGTATGGAGAATATATTTTGTTATATTCTAAAGAAATTTCTTTTGTTTCAATGTGATTATGTCTCAGTTTCTATTTAATTTTAATCACATTCTCCTTTTTAGGCTCCCCGATCCCCTACTCCGACTACCTCTATATCCCATCACCTATATCCTGGTCCATTGGCATGGCTACATCACCGTTTGTTGTTTTGCAGGAGCCGATAGTTTATTTTTGAGTTTTTGTTTGTGTTTCACGGTTTTACTTCTCTGTATACGAGATGATGTTGAAGATTTACTGAGGATTAAGAACATCGAAGAGATTCCCACGGAAGAGCAGGAAGCTAAAATAATTCGGGAAATGGAGAGACTAGTAGATCGTCATAATGAGGTGGCTGAACTAACACAGAGATTATCTGGTGTTATGGTGGAGATAACACTGGGTCACTTTGTGACCTCAAGCCTGATTATTGGCACTAGTGTGATTGATATGTTATTGGTTAGTTGTCTCAATACTATATCATTACTATATATTTTATACGAATTTTGTTTTAATTTAGTTCTTCACTGGCCTGGGCATCATTGTGTATGTGGTCTATACCACCGCCGTGACTGTTGAAATATTTCTGTATTGCCTAGGAGGTTCTCACATCATGGAAGCGGTATTTGTTAAAGAAGGTTATGGTTAATGATATTATGGTTTATAATGGAATATTCTATATATTTCCTGCAGTGTTCCGACTTGGCCCGCTCTACATTTTCCAGTCACTGGTATGGCCACAGTATTCGGGTACAGAAGATGGCTCTTTTGATGGTGGCACGAGCTCAGAAAGTGCTCACCATTAAAATACCCTTCTTTTCACCATCCTTGGAGACACTGACATCGGTGGGTTTGGTTATTTAGTTCTTATTTAATTTACATTTATTTTTAAAATTTTGTCTTACAGATCTTACGTTTTACGGGTTCTCTGATTGCCTTGGCTAAGTCTGTCATTTAGGATGCTAATTAAGCCCAATATTTTCAAATCTTCATAAAATGTAATGGTTTTTATTTTTCAACTGGAAAATGTACAAGTAAAATCCAGTTTCAATCAAAATTGTACTTGCAACCTTTTTGGCGCCCAACGTGGGGTTCATTTGCAAACTTTCCCTGCTTTTCTTATTTTCATTTTCCTTCTTAATATTCAACGTATTGCATTTCCTTTCCCTCTTGCTCGGTGCGCGTTAATTCGCATATCCTTTACAACAATTTCGGTTTGCTTTTCATTTTCCTTTGGCACACCGTATCGTCATTATCATTGACCCCCGATGGTTGTTGTCGAATTAAAGCCTGCCCTGTTGTTAAACATTTCCTTGGCACTCCTCCTCCCCTACCTCCACTATCAGCAGTCCTGGCAAATTGCTTTCTTTACCGGTTACTCATCACGGATCCTGTAATTCTCCAGCACCCCTTACCATGTCCTTTTGCTTCAGCTTGGGCCCCCCCTTGCTTGGCACTCTCCTCTGGGCCATTCCACTTGGCCATTTTCAGTTGCACGCTTTTTCGACTGCAGTTCATTTCCATATCCCAAGCACTGCAAGGAAATAAAGGTACTGCGTTTGAGGAGAGATTAAAATAATTAAAGGAATAGTTTAGTATTTTATATCTTAAAAGATTTTTTGAGTATTTTTTATATATTTGTACATAAATAACTTTGTTTTATTTATATTGCCATGAAATATCTTTCTAAAAAATTCAAGAAATCATAATTTTTTCTTTTTTAAAAACATCTAAATTGAATGTTTATTTTTGTAACTACTTTATTTCTCTCAGTGCACTCCCACGCACACCTTAATGACATCCGGTCTGCATCTGTGTGGGTTGCGCACTTCATATCCGAGGCGCAGTTGTTGATTTCCCCTTTCTCTTCCAGCAGAAGGCCTCTTCAATGAGTTGATGCTGTGTGTTTTGGGTTCTTCTCGGTTGATTTTTGTGTTTTATTTTGCTGTCTGTTTTCTTGTATTTTTTTTCTTTGCTCTCTCTGGTTCCTCGCCCATTGTTCATGCACAAATTCTTGCCATACTTTTTGCTCCTTAATGTTGTAGTCCTTGAAATCCTTTACACGCACATGAGCCTCTGTGTCTGTCCGTCTTTGTTTCTTCTGCCATTTGTTTGTTTATTTTCGCTGGCGCCTCCTTTTGTCAAAAGTGCTTTTGCTTGTAATGTGTTCGACGTCAGCAGGAGTTGGAACCCCTTTCATTCTCTTTTTATTTTATTTGTTCCAACACTCTTACCACTGTGTATAACCTCAGCCTCTTGAGCCTGTCTTTTTTTCATGGGGTTGCCGTCAATGGTCGTTTATTTATTTTACAGGGTATTTTTTCTACAATACAATTGTATTTAATTGAAAAACTAATTAAAAACTTTAGGTTTAATTTGAAAAAGAAAGAAAATGTATTTCCAAAAATTTAGTAAAGCATGAAAAATCTTTCTGGTTTTTGTCTTGGAAATTTTGGTAGTATAAATATACAATTAATTGCAAAACTTGTTTAAAAAATTCGAATTTTCTTGGGAATCTAATGAAAATATCCTTTTTATAAGATGAACACAAGTTGGATCCTAAATCAATTCCATCATATTATGGTTTTTGTAAATGATATTTTTAAAATGTTTAAAAATTTCGGAAATATTTGCTTATAATGCTTAGCTTAACAATTATTAAAAATTAAATTTTAGTGATCTTGATATATAGGACTCTGAAAATATCAAGAAAACTTAGCAGTAAATATGAACAACTTGTTGATCTTATTTTAATAAACTATATTAACCCAAACCTTAGCGATCTCCCGAATGTCTGAGACTCTCCCCAGCTACTAGCATTATAATTAAAAGTTCTTATTCCAAATAATTTCCTAATTATAAGCAAATTGTTAAGTATCTTTATAGTTGCAAGCTATATAAGCCATAGCTGGTCCACTTGATTTTTTTCTTGGCTTTATTTTCGAGGCTCCTGTGTTCTGTGTGTTCATTTCGCCTTTTCTTGGGGCTCTCCTCTTGATGTTGCTGCTAGCTTGCTTGTTGCTTGTTATTTTTATTTCGTTTCCATTCAGTCAGAGCTCTGAACTTGTTTTTACCAGCCCCCAAAAGCAGTCCCAATCCACAACCCCAACCTCTTCCCCTTCGACCTTCTCCGCCTCTGCTCAACCTGCGCTTGTTAATGTTGTTCGTTTTCACATTTTTATGTGCATTTTGTGTGTGTGTATAAGTGTGTGTGTTTGTGGTGAACTCAACTCATACATCCGCATTTGCTACGCAATTTTTGCACTCAAGTTTACCTACTTTTTATGGTAAACACCCAAGGTTGCTTGTTTATTCTAGCAAAAATGTATTTAGGTGAGCTTAACTACATGTGGATGAGTGCGATGGGAATGGAAATGGAACTGGGGAGATGTGTGCGACTCGGATTGCGATTGCGGGGGCGCTGGGCAACGGGTTAAAGTGGGTGGGAGGCGGGAACCGGACGGTTAAGGTCACCAGTGGGTGCCACGGGGTCAGGAGTAATGCTCCAAATGTACTGGAATCTCAAAAAAAAAAGGAGAAAGTTAAATAAATACTTGAGCTTGGATGAAAAAGGTTATTGCAAATACATTTCTCTCTGTTGGCTTTCCCGATACTCGTAATTATTCTCTGCTGTTGGGGGAAAATGTGTTCGCAGCGAATTAAGAAAGCCAAATAGTTCGTTATGGCCAACGTGTATAAGCCCTATTATAAATACATTAATAAACACACGGCGGTTAACGAATAAATGTGCATAATTAAACGCGATAAACACATGCATAATGCACACAGAAATAAAGAAAATATATATATATATACATATATACATATATGAAAAGCCAAGGCTTCAATTGGAAATTATAAATGCTCTGGAAATGGCGGTCATTAAGCTTCAATTATAGCAATAATAAGGAATTGATTTCTTGTTATTATTGGGTTTTTAAATTTATATTTAATCTCAAGAAATTAATATTTTTTCAGCTTATGTATTTTACTTTATAAAAATTTGTATTAAGCTTTAATTATTAAATAAATACTAGTTGTATCTCTTTCCGCTATTGTCGTTCTTTAGATATTGAACATTTTTACGTAATTTCTATTATTTGTAGGGAAATATATCCTACATAACTGATTTCTTCTTATTTTTAGGATTTTATAAATATTAATTCTCAATATATCAAACTTAATGCTTTCCCCAATTTTCTTTAATTGTTAAAGCTTTAGCTTTTATCGTTACCATCATAAAGAAGCCTTATTTTTATTACATCATTAACTTGAGATTTCTTGAATTTAGTGTATATTAAAGGCCTTCTTAAATTTTTCCTTGCAACCACGTTGTTGTTCTTGTTCCGCTTGTTGTATTATTTTTCTGCTCTTGTTGTTGTCAACGAGGGCGAAATAATTTTAAATGTCATTTTTACCTACACGACTAATTAAATTTCGCATTTTATGCGCGCGACAGGCCAAGTGAAATGTACATAAAACAAGGAGCATGGCGCGTAGCGGCGAATTAACAAAAACAAACACGACCAACTGTAAAATGGTGACCCACTCCCCTGCCCTCAAACCAGCGGGAGCTGAGGGGTGGAAAATTGAAGGGAGAAGGGGAGTGGAAAAACATAGGGACTTTTTGAAGGAATGCGCCAGCATCGCCACATGAGTGAAATTTTAAGCAGGCGCCAAAGTCTTTGGGCCATTTTCTCTGGTCTGTCCTAGAGAGGACAAGACACGTTCGTGGGGAAAAAGGCAAAAATAAGGGCATTCGCGGGAGAGGGATCCATTAAAATTCCGCTGGGGCATTGCAAAATAAATCCACTTGCAAGTGGTATAAAACAAAACAACAGCAGCAACAGCAGCAACAGCAGTAACAGCAGTAGCAGTCGAGCAGTCGAAAAGGCGAAGAAATCGCCGTCCTGAAAGGCGAAAGAAAAAAATTGTATAAAACTCGTCATCGTCAGCGTTTTTTTCTTTCGCTGGCGTCAAATGCCAAACGCATGTGATTCCTGCAGTCCTAGAATTCCGAAAACAACAACACCCAGCATTCTAACACATGGGCACTGAAAAAAAAGGTTTTATGCAAAATAAAAATTGAAGATATTTCTTAATTTGAATTGAATTAAAATCTAATGTTTTTAAAAGAGCAGAAAATAGTGTTCAAGTGTATACTACAAATGTTTTATCCCAAAATGAAGTATATGTATACGCTTAATTGGATTCCTCAAAGTTTTTATTGCATACTTTGAGACATATTTATCAGAGATTTTAAAACTCCAAAAGTCATATAAAATGTATAAATTTAAATAAATCAATATAAATTTAATCAATTTTCAGACTTACCTTTTTAATTAATTATGTTTCTTAATTAAAAAAAAAAACAGAGTTGCCTTAGAATCGCTTTTGCGAAATTTGTTTAAATTGTGTAAAAAATTATGCTAAAAAATGCATCATTTTATAAATAAAACTAAATGTGGGTCACTGGTGACCAAGAAAAATTTTATTTCCGGCTCTTTTGAAATCGCTTAGATTTAAATAAACTCCAAACTGCGTTGCATTCTTTTAAACCTATTTTTAAATTTATTCCAACTTTAAGTCATTAAAATTCATTTAGAAAGAGTGACTTAATTCTCATTAAGTTCATAAAACTTTTCCCAGTGCACTCAGACACACACACACCCCTCTCGTTCGTCCTTGTGTATGTGAGATGTGAAATGGCAAACAAATATTTTTTTGATGTACGGCCTAAAAGTATGCATTGAAATTCAACACGCGGCAAGGGACACACAAACGTTGCTCGTATTGATTGTGGTGTTGCAGGTTGAGGAGGTGGTAGCTGAAAGCTAAAGGCTGGCATTGTGGCAGGAGGCATGAGGCAGGAGGCAGCAGGTCCTTGGTGGCGGATGAGTTTAGGCATGTGGTATTTTGAAACGCTGTAAAGCAATCGCTCGAAATTAGCAGGCAGCAGATCCTTGTTCCTTGTTTAAAGCGACAACAGCAGAGGCGGCAGCAGGCAGGAAATTACAGCTGGCAAGTGGAATAAGTTTTGGGGTGTCAAGTCAAGTGAATTGAAATGGTAATGATACATGACAATGTTTTGCCCGCGATACGGATACGAGTAGGGATAGCACGAGGAGGGGGCTCTGTGACAATCTTTCGCTTTTGATGTGGCCATAGGACATGGCGGGGGGCTTTCCGCAGGGAAAGTGTCATGGGATAGCTTTAAATGTGCGACATTTTCGCATTTTATTGCAGCAGTTATTTTGACTTATTGTTATTTGCGAAAGGATCCCACAGAGTTGCAAGTGAAAGGCTTAAAGTTGGTTTAGGGAAAGGAAATTTAGCTTAAAAAGTTGTTTAAAAATTTAAATTTAAATTTATTTAGTAACAAAAATATAAATAAAATATTATACAAAATTTTAAATTTAATGCAAATGAGAAAAGTTTGCAAATTCCTCGTAAATTTGCAATTATTTAAAGATTTGTAATTTTTATTTTTATTTAATATAAAATTTTAACCTTTTCATGATTATTTCTTGTATTTAATATGTATTTCTTACAAATCTCAATTTTGACTTATCAAAAAATGTAAAAATTACCAAAAGTGCTATAAAAATTCCCAAGTACGAATTCAGTATATACAAATTTTGAGCCATAGCCGAGATAAAGCCTATTGAACCGCACAAAAATTTATATAAAGTTAAAGTGAACTCTCAAGACTATAATAATGTAAACCATATAAAAATATTCTTAGTATATTAAATGAATTTTATATTATATTTAATTTTAAATATTAAACCCAAGTTCTTAAGTATTTGATCTTTATATGAACCTATTTAAATTTAACTCTCCCATTGAGCAGCCGCAAGTATTGTATACTTATATATAGCTCTCCCTTTATCTGGCCATAAGAGTTGTCTCAAAATGGTTTGCTTACAGTGTTTTTATCACGCATACGCCTAGTTGAGCGCCTAAAAGACTGAGGCGCAATTAGAGACAACAAGCGCTCGCTCTTCTCTCCATTTCTTGCTGCTGTTTTCCTTCCCAGCAGCACATAATCTGCATACAAATGCGTTGATTTGCCTAATCGACGCCTATTTGTTTGGACCAAAAAAAAAAACAGAAAAAAAAACGAAAGAAGAAAAATACAAAAAAAAAGAAGGAGAAATTTTCTGTCTGGCGAAAGCGCGTCGGAAAATCCGTGGAAAACGGGGGAAGGAGAGGAGGTGGAGTGGCAAGTAAACCGACGTTTAATTTTTGGAAAAGCGCGAGCGTGTTGCACGCATTAAAATTAAAAGCGAAGGCGAAGGCACGCCTCCGTTTTATACTCCGCCTCCACTTCCTCCTTGGTACGTGATGGTGAGCATCCCGGGGAAAATTCAGGCAACGAAAATGAGAGCGGAAGTTGCCGTTGACTATGTTTTGCATTTGCATGCAAATGTTTTTCCATTGGCATTTTCACTTTTGTGCGAATGAAAGCGAAGTTTTTGTTATTTGAATAATCTTTTCGTTATATTTTTTTGGCAATTGATAACTAAGCCACGTCAGCTTTACAATCCTTCTAATCATACATCATGTCCTGGTATATATATTTTCTTTTTGGCAACTCTTTTGTCCTGCATAAGCATCGCTTGGGAAACCATTTTCATTTGCTGCCTTGGCATTTGCGCATTTCCGCTTCCGGCCGCCGGTTAGCTCTAACTTCCGCCGCAAGCCTCGTGCCGCAACTGTCAAAACCGGGTAGCTTTGAAATTTGTTGCTATATTGCTTCAGCTACAAAATTATAGCCGCGTCTTGAGGCGGTAATTACCGCATTATAAATGTGGGCGGCAGATGGAAATGATAAATTTTAAGTAAGGAATGGCAATTGAGAATGTAAAATGCTTGGTATGCGAGTAGTTTCTTGTTTAATATAATTGTACTAAAGTGGAAAGTATAAGTTTAGGAATACATTTAAAATAAAATTAAGAATGTAAAGTAGAAGTTTAGTAATTTATTTAAAATAAAATAAAGAAAACAAGAACAAAATATGTAAATGTATTATTTAAAAATGCGCTCCAACTACTAAGTTTTTAAGAAAGATTTAAGATATATTAAAAAAATTGAATTTTTTTTAAATTTTCTTTTAATATTAGCCTTTAAATAAAATCTTTATTGGTTAATGAAACCTCACACACTTGAACCTTTAAAAATATTCACCAAGCTTTACTAAGGCTCTCTCTTACTTTAATTACTTTTCCTATCCTTAAAACCTTGCTCATTTAATTTAATAATTTTCAAGAATATAAGAAGGATATACTAAGCACCTATGAATTGGCATAGCATAAATCGAGGTTCTTCGGCCTATACCCCATATACATATATGCACAACTGATAATCGAATTCGACTTTTCAACACCCCTGCGAATTATGGACTCCACGGGGAAAATGAAGCGAACAATTTATTGGCCCCAAAATCAATGGGTCAGCGAGCCGTGGAGTGCGGTTTCCTGGTATGAAAATCAGCTCAGCAGCTCAGCAGCTCCGCAGCTCAGCAGCTCAGCAATTGCAATTAAAACATGCACATGGCATTAATTTAGAGGATGCGACACCTGAGGGCAGCTCAGTCGAACATAAATCCCGACGGGAGAAGGGGGTGGCGAGTGGTCAGCTAACCAAAAATGGCCACGACACGATGGCTGAAGCGATAATTTGCAATTATGTGGGGAGCTTGCCACGGAATAAAAAACAAGGAGGAAAAACCAGAGTAAGTGAGTGGGCAAGCGAGCGAGCGAGAGTGTGTGGGTGGAAAAAACAACAAGTGGAAAAGTGGTTTAAATAAATTGCACCAGAGCAGAGATCACAGCGGTCAGGTAGGGGGGAAGTGGGATAAGAGTGTGGGTATGTGGAAATGCACTGAAGAAAAAATAGGTAAAATATATTTAAAAAATTATGTAAGTTAAAGATAAGTAATTAAAATGTAGTTTTTTTTAGATATTTTATGAAATTTGCCAATTTGTAAAAACAAAATACAGTTATTAAGTAAATATTATACGTTAAAGAATTGTATTTCTTTAATGTTTGTTTATTTAACTAAATTATTAACAAAATTAAGATTTTTTCTCTAATATTTTATTAACTATATTAAGATTTTAAAGGCTTAAAATAAGCTTAAAATTCTGTTGTGACAACATGACGTATGAGTAATTTCCAGAGAAACTCTGCTGCCAATGTAGTTATATTTAATGACTTTTTATAGTTAAATACAACTAAAAATATCAATTAAATAAATAATATAAATTTTTTAATTTTTTTTAGATATAATGTTTACATATAATCGCAGCTTAAAGTTAAAGTTTAAAATGTGTAAAGTATTTTTATTATTTTCTAACAAATTTTCCCAAGCTTCTCATGGCGTATAGGCTATTTCTTAATAAATTAATACCTAAAGCTACTTACCTGTTCATAAAAAAAAAACAACAAATCTGCCATATATTTACCTTTTTTATATTCTTTATAAATTAAAGATCCCTAAAATAATGAACATCCCCTTTTTCTCAGTGCCTTTCTGTGGCCAGCATGTGCAGCAGTGCTTTGTTGTCGTTGTTGCATCGTTTGCGGCCTGTTGGCAGCCAACAAATCTCTTTTGGCGTGGTCCAGCTCCTGCTAACGTTCCTCCTCCTCCTTCTCCTGGATCCTTGTGCTATGTCTCTGAGCCTGTTCCGTTGCCTCCTTTATCCTACGCCGCTTCCCCTCTCTCTCTCTCATGGGTGACCTCTTGGTCTTTCGCCTCTTTAACTGGTTTGGCCGTTGCCGCCGCCATTACGTTAAATATTTTATGAACCATTAAAAGTTTTTGCAAATTTTATGGCCGCTTTGCATATACACATACCAACATATATATAAAAAAAATAAAGCTGGTGGAAAAAAAAGGAAGAGCAGCGCAAGAAGGAAGTGGTTGTTGTTGCTGTTGTTGGGATAGGGATAGCCCCGGCAAGCTGGCGGCACTCGGGGCTCTGGAACTTGCCACCGCCCCCCGCAACCCTCCCCCCCCCCCCCCCCCTGTTCGAAGCGTGTTAGTATGTCACGACTTGTGCAAATGACTGGGCCATCAGAGAGTGCCAAAGGAGCTCATAAAATATACCCGTCATGCGACTCCCAGACTCGCAGCACTTTCAATTTGACAACAAAGCGCGGCCAAGAGCAACGAACAAAAAAAAGTATATTTCAGTCTGCTGCCAAAAGCGAAAGCGTGTGTGTAACACACACACGGGACAGAAAAAAAAAGGCGACAAAAAAAAATGATGGCAAAAAATTATTGCGGAAGCTGCCGATGCCATTGTGACATTGTCAAAGGCAATAACGCATCACAGAAACAGTCATCACCAACAATGCCAGCGGACATAAGGAGGTTAGTCGGCAACTGAACAACACCAAGTCCCTTTAAAGTCCTTTGGTTTTTTCTCTGTAAAATGAAATGTTAAAGGAATAATATAGAAGTGAAATTATAAGGATTTAAAGACAGATATTGAAACGATGCTGTTTTACATTTGCATGATAATAGAAGGAAGTCTATGTTTATTGGAATATTCATATACTTTTAGGAACAATTGTGATTTCTTGTAATCTATTTTCTAATTAAAGTTAAACACTTTTCAACTTTTAACCTTTATATTCCCACTAGATTGAAATACTATACTTACTTATACTTATATAATTATACAATTAAATATGTAAATAATAAATAGAAAACACAACCAAGAAAGGTCAAGATATCATATATTTAAGATGACCTTTAAGCATTACAATTGAAGTCATTCCTACACAAAATTTCGTTTCGGTGACCTTTTTATCAAAAAGGATATTTGACATTTTCATTAAGAAGGCATATTTAATTGGTTTTTGGTATGAGAATCTCTGTCTAGACATTTCAAAGTGCATTAAGTAGGTGTTTTAATAATGAATACATTTCTATTAAGACTTTATTAATGATTAATGAATAATGGTTAGCACCAATTAATTTAAAAAGATATTATTAAACACCTTTCAAGTATTAAAAACAATATAAATGTCAGCCTGCTCTTAGAATTTCCACGGGGCAAGTCCTTAAAAATTAATATTTAAGTAATCTGTTAAGCTAAACCAACTTGGTAGGGCCAACTTCCTGGTAACCTATATGTATATATATATACACAATTTTAATCTATCCCAAAAGTCGCCGAATTGTTCCCCGAGGCAATTAACCTTTTGCAGGTCCTTGTGAAATTCAAACAAATTTAATTTGGGCATTTTTAATGCTCTTTCCAACAAAGATTCCCTTCGAGGACCTTAACCCAATTGCAATTTTAAGCGAACTTTTCATTTTTAAGGATCGTGTTGCATCAAAAAAAAAAAAAAGAAAAAAGAAACCATCAACAATGACAACGATGATGACAAGTTTTGCAAATAAAAGTTGCCTTTGGCGCAGGACACATACACAGCGAAATCAATGTCTGGATTCTAGGACAGGTGTCTGTTGTGTGTGTGTGTGTCTATGTCTATGTCTATCTGTCCTGTCAGTCTCTCACACACATGCCGAGAGATAGAAGCCTAGAGAGAGAGAGAGTGTTACAAGGACGCTGACTGACTGACAACAACAACAACAACAACAACCAGCAGCTGGCAGTAAACTTTAAAGCTGCGAGAAACTTTTAATTAACAAAATTAATGTTATGGCAACGCCAGCGAGAGAAGAGCACAGAGGGAAATAGTTGTTGTGGAAATTAAGAAAATTTTACAATTAAACAATTAATTAATAAAAATGAAAAGATTATGATATTTAAACAAGTTGACAAGAAAAAGTTTTTAAGATAAAGTCATAATTAAATTATTAATTAATGAATATTAAAATATTATGATATTTAAATAAGTTGACAAGAAAGTTATAATTAAATTATTAATTAATGAAAATAAAAATATTATGATATTTAAATAAGTTGTTATATAATTGATAATATTGGTTATATAATAAAAGGAAACGTTTCAAAGTAAATCAAAAAAACTATTGAAATAAATTTAAAAAAATTCTTTAAAGTGTGTAGATAAATGTCTAAAATATTTAAGGGTTAAAAAAGTTTTAAAAATATTATATTTTTTAGCCTTAGTTCATTTATATAATATTTTTTTTTATAGTAAAAGTTGTAAAATCGAATTTTAAATTTGAATTTCTTAATCAAAAATTCACTAATTTCTCAAACTCAAAAAAATGAATGAATTTATTTTTGGCAATAATTTATTTTCGGTGCATCTAAAATCCGGCATCAGCGGCAATTTGAACCAACATATTGCACTGCCTCCTGTGAAACGTACCTACATTCTCACTAGTTTATATGGGTATGGGCATAGTATAGCAGCTGGAAATGTTTATGCATGAATATCGACTATGGCAAAGAAATTTGCGAGCTGCTGCTGCTGCTGCTGCTGCTCATTAAAAACGCCCAAAAGCAGCAACAACAACTGCAACAGCAAGGCTTGCAGCAAAAACAGACAACAACATCAGCTGCAGCGAGCAACTTGAACGCCGCGCCACGCTGCGTATGCGTAATTTCTATGCATTTTTCTCTCATCTTTTTTTTTTTTTTTTTGTTAAGCTGCAACTGCGGGATGGTAATGAGTTGGGCAGGGAGGGGGGTTGGGGGGGGGGCGTGGCACACAATAAGCATTGCAGCTGAATATTGTGCGTATGTTGCTCATTTATTTTCCTCAACATCAGCTGACACTTGGAGATAGATGGAAAAATATAAGAGAAAAATAGTTGGTGCCCTTAATGAGTTGGCACAAATCTAATAAAAATTCAGCAAGGGAATTGCTAAGAAAATTCAATATTTAAGAAAATGAATTTGTAAAATAATTCATTTCAATACAAGGTCTTAACACTTTTTCCCTTCATTTTGAATACAATAGTTTTCCCCTTGAAAGAGAAGCTCTCTTAAGCGGTCTCCTTAAAATTGTTTGGCAATTTTCTGGCCATTTAACTTGGCCGCAAGACAAAGAAATTGAAAATTGAAATGAATGCACGGAAACGAAATGATAATTTCATTAAGCCTTCGGTGGGGCTTTGCATCAGCTTTCAGCTTGAGTTCCATGCAATGCAAGCGACTTGCAGCGAGCTGCTGCGATATTCATACATATGTGCTGCATATAGTACATACATACATATATGCTAGGACTGATTGTGGTTAAGCAGCAGGAGCAGCAGGAGCAGCAGAATCACCTGCCCTGCCACACGCAGATATGCCACGCACGCATACGCCACTTAATGCGCATCAGCATCGGTGAGCATCGTGTAACGGCATTGTAAATGTAAATTTAAAACACAGAGAGCATTAATTATGCAATGAGCGAGGCTACACTGAGGGGAAATATGTGGGAGCATTTTTTATTTAAAAATATGATTTGTTTTCTGGATTCCAATTTGTATAACGATAATTTGGAATTTTTAAACAAAGAATTTATTGCTTTAACTTCTTCTTTCATTTTTGTTTTGTATATTCATATATTTATTAATTTGCTCATTTTATATTTTTATATTTGTTCTTTGGCTTAATGTTAATTTACTTAAACTTTTAATTATTTGTATAACTATTACATTTTTCTACTACTTAATTTTTATATTTATTTGTACATTATTAAATTTGTTATTGATTAATTTGTTTCAATTGTTTATTCATTTTGTATGTTCATTTATTCGTTTGTTCATTTTTTATTTATTTTTTGTATTCATTTTTATTTTTTTATTTATTTATTTGCTTGTTTTGAGTTAAATAATTATTTTTTTTATTATTCGCTTATCTTATTTAGTTATGTATTTAAATTATGTATTTTGTTTATTTATAATTGTATTTATAAACCATCTTCGTATGTATTTTTTTTTAAATTAAATATTTAATATATCTAAGAATCAAGATAATTTATTTATTTTTTCTTTTATTTAATTGCTTATTCATTTATTTGCTTATTTATTTTTTTGTTTTGAGTTAAATAATTATGTTTTTATTATTCGCTTATTTTTTTTAGTTATCTATTTAAATTATTAATTTATTTATTTATAATTGTGTCTTCGATATATTCATTTTTTTTTTTAAATAAATATTTAAATAAACATTTAATATATCTAAGACTCAAGATAAATTAAGAATTTTAAAGTGTAACAAAGATCATTTATAATTTTATTAAATTTACATTTTTAAGAATTTACTTTAATGATCATATTTTCAAACCGGTTCTCTACGTGCATTTCATATGTAAGCACAAATTTTAATAAGATTTAAAATATATATATATATTATATGCATATAAACCATAGAAGCTGTTGATAACATTTCAATTATGCTGCAACTTTGGTTTAAAGTTCAAGACTCGCTCGGGCATTACGTATACGCCGAGTGCGGCTGCGGCTTGTTTGTATATGTATATAAGTATGTTTATTGTTTTTAACAGGCAGCCGCAATTCTGCCACTCCACATCCCCCTTCCCCCAACATTTTTTATATTCTGGTTTTTCGATCCCCCCCCCACTAGCAGCAGCTGTCGCATTAACCAATGTCCATTTTGTAGCCCGTCGGCCATTGTACTTCATTTTTCCCCCTCCAGCACCAGTCCCCCCCTCCAGCTTCCATTTCAGCTCTGTCGCGACGTAGTCGTAGTCGTCGTCGTCGACGGCCTGTTATTAAAATACATAAATAATAAGCGGCATGTCAGCGGCGGCTTTTGTTGCTACGCCACGGCGGCTGTAGTGTATTGTTATGACTCTGGCAGAGGCACTTAAGCGGTCGCATCCTGCAATCGAGAATCCTGAGCTCTCCTCCGCGATACTTGTCCGCTTTCCCTGACTTTTCAGTCTCTTCCTCCGCTCCTCCTCGCCGCTTCTAAATGGCACGCAAATTAGCCATAGATAGAGAGCCATATTATCTTGATGGCCGTCGTCTATGGGAGTAAACAATATTTTATTGGCAGTTAAAAAATTAATTGAACTATAAAAGAAACTTTTGTTCAAGGAGAAATCAAAATGGATATTAATGGTTTTAATTTTGAGGGGGTTTGGTTTATAAATAACTTAATTAATACTCTCAAGAAACTCTTTAAAATATATTTAAAACGTTATAGACATTATATTTCGCTTTGAGAACTTGCCAATTAAGCAGCTTGATGGTGATTTACCGCACTCAAAAGCCACCGTTGAAAAAATGGGATATGTAGCTGGTCCTCGAAAAGAATATTTAGCACCTCTCTCGGATTTTTTCAGGCACTTGTCCATTATATTCATTTGGATTCTCATCGAGCCATTCATGTACAAAAAATTCATACATTTTCGTTGGATTGATTTTTGTACAATTTTTATTTATCCAAGCTTGAGTTTCAATTTTTTGCCGCATATTTCTGGCATTCAGGAATTTTTTTGTATTGAGTGTGTTGGTTTTATAACTAGCATATTAAGCCAGCGATTTCGATATGTAATTCATGTGGATATCGTTAGGGGGAAAAAAACGGGAAATTATTAAAATTGAATAGTTATATTTTTTATAGGTATATGCAAGGTACGCATTTCTATGGATACAGTATTTAACATTTTAATTGATCTTGATTTAAAGTTTGTAAAAAAATAGATTTTAGTTTATAGATACTAAATATTAACTTAATAGTTTCTTAAGGATAAATAAATGATAAATACTAAATATGAACTTAATAGTTTCCTTGGGATATTTCCCAGTAGAAACAAGTTTTTCGAGATTTAGCTTAGGTATATACGATGAAACATTAAATATTCTATTTTCTTTCTCTATTTTGCTGATGACCTCATTTTGGGGCAAGGTCTTAGGACGACACAATCCCGTTAAGTTTGTGGTTTTTGCTCGTTTTTGGCACATAATCGACATGTACATCAAATTTATGTTTTTCTTATATATGTATATATATACTTTTTTATATTTCTTTGCTGCTGTTAGCAGTTGTGGTAGGTACCAGACATTGGCCATTAAATGGAGTGTAGTCCAAGGTCCTTTCTGGCTGTCCAACTAAACGGATGGGAGGGAGAGCTTCCTGCGGTGGGTGGGAAAGTGTGAGAAGACGAGAGGCGGGCGAATCAACTCTTGGCCATAACATTTAAAGTCAAATTACGGCAAATGGTCGCAAAGTGTGTGATTTAAATGCACTTGGGCGACACTTTAAGACGCTCAATTGCTCGCTTTATTGTGTGGCCATAAAAAAAGGCGGCACCGCTTTTCCCCAACCGAGCTTTTCCGGGGGAGGAGCCTCGCTCCTCGCTGGCTGCAAAGCCGAGCAATTGTCGCCTGAGTCACGTTTGTCACATAAACTCGGCGCTTGGCTCATGCGGCTGCTGTTCCTGCTGCTGTTGCTGGCGGTCAAACTGAACAAGTGAAAAACTATTATTATTTGGTGGCATGCTCTTAGACAGCCACCAAACCACCGAGCTTTCCACTTGCCACTTGCCACTTGCCACTCCACTGAACTCCACTCCAGTGCACCCCCTGGAAAATGGTCTGCTCTGTTCGTAAATCCATCAGCTTTATGCTTTTTGTTGCCCTGCCCCGCCCTGCCACCCAATTTTTTACTTTCTTTTTTGTTTTCGGTTCCTTTCGGTTGAAATTTTATGTGTTGGAAGTTTGCTTCGCTCGCTTCCTGGGTTTTGGTTTTTTTTTTTTATTCTGGATTTCGGTTTTCGCTTTGACGATGCTGCAGTTTCCTTTATTTTTTTTTCCCCATTGCTTTCTTCTCTGCAGTTGTGAGCCTGTGTCAGCGGAAAAATTAATTTCATTTTAGGGCTCTGGATACCGTAAGGGATCAATGTAGAGTCTTCAAATTTTGTGGGGCGACCTCGTCAAAGTAAATCATAAAATATTGAAATTAAAGTAAAGTGGTAAAAGAACGACCTACATTTTATAATTTTCCTTTTTTCAATAAATGTAGTGGGATGGTAATAAACAAATAATATTTATATTATCTTAAAACCTGCACTGCTATAAGATTTATTGCAACTACTTAAATAAAGTTGCGACTTTCTGAAATCCTATAAAAGATTCCTTCTTGACTAAATTTGTCTTTAAGTTTAATAAAATTTTAAGCGCAAAGATATGTCCCTTGTATATTGAAGTATATCGAGACGATAAAATATCATATTGTAAATAATAACATGTTGTTAATATGGTTAAGCTAGACTTTTTTTCACAAACCGTTAAATATTGTAAAATTTTTCATTTTAAATAAAGTAAAAGTATATATTTTATTTATAAATAATTACGTTAACATATTTAAAAAAGGATATATTAACTTTATTATTATTTATTATTTAATTTATTAAATTTTTTTTAACAGTTTTTACCGATAGCTAGTAAAAAATTAGCAAAATTTGTTTTCTTTTGGGCATTGGGCAGAGCTAAACTCACAATAAGCACTTTTTTGTTTATTATTTATTTATTATTTTAACTCTTTTGGTAAATATCATATAGACACTGTATCAATATATCGATATCTTTTGTCATTTTGAAAAAAAAACGTTCCTATAGTATTTTTATAAAATAAGGTTTATTGGTATGTTTTGTTTTATTTTGGTGATCCTGCTACGGTCACACTGATCAGCTGCTCCATTTGAGTTGTTCTCGAGAAAAAAAACGAATTGTCTAAATTTGACAAAAGTAAATACATAAAGTCTTTGTTTAACCAGTTTAACTTATGATGAGTCATCGGGGGAGAAGACACCAAAACCAGCAGAGAAATCCACCAAGGGATTATTTTGATGGATTAGATTTTCGACCATCCCACCAATTGAAAGAGTTTGGTCACAATTTTGACTTTGGTGGCTTTATTTCGCTTGTGAAAAACGTGCATATGCAAATGATGCTGGAGGAGTACCGAATGGTAACATGGTTGCCTTTCTGTGTCTTTCAGCATGCGATGACTGAAATCCTTACCGCAAGAATGTTGGTCTTGGCGGAGCGTCGATTCGAGGCCAAACACTTCTACGAAGATTACATTGTACCACTGCCGATCTATTTGTACATTGAGGGAATCGGAACGAGCAAGGGGAAGTGTGGGACACAAATAGAATGGAATCTACCGAAAGCAGCCGTTCCTCAAAAGCGCATCGAAGGAGAGAAGCCCTGCCGTTCCGGGACTTTCGGTATTCCGACTGCGGCGAATCACAATGCATACGAGTGCTACATATCCCCATATATAACGTCGGAGTATATAAAACGACAAGCAATGGTTACCGAAGAAACTACGAATCTCAACTGGGATCCCTTCCCAAATGGCTGGCTACCCGACGAATGTGAGGTCAACGAAAATCTCCTTGGGTATCATCCACTCGAGAAGTTACGTATTGAAGCGCTTAACAATTGTTCACGTTGTACCTTTTATGATAATGATGACACTACCGGAATTCTGTGTCACAGCCATGAAGCTATGATGATGGTTTTGAATGCTGCCGACTGGTGTCGTCGGTTTAAGTGGGTTAAAGCCCAGTTTGAGCATACTGAAAGCTTGGCTGCCTTTGTATTCAAGGAATATCAAATGATGGAACATCTCAAGGCAGTACTATGGCAGAATTCTTCTGCTATGCATTCCCCATATGAAGTGCCAGCTAACGTCGTCTGCAAGAGCAGCCTCTTCGGTTACAAACGAAAGAGAAATGCGGCAGCTCCAGGTGTATTTGCACTCTGTAATGGCAAAGTAATTGATGGTTGGCTGGAAACCATTAATGACAATTTCCAATGCACGGGTTTGTTTGGCTTAAGATTCGGCCAAACAAAAGAAAGCCTAACACATGGAAACCACAATTGCGATGATAGCAGTGCCTATGGCTTTCATTCTTGGCTTGATCAATTATAAATGAATCTATGTACATTTTCAATTCATCTTAAATACAATCCTTATACCTTCTCTAAATCATAACTTATTTAAGTTCTCTATAATGTCGGGTGCTATTTATTTATACTTGATGAACAGCTTAAGCCTTTTACATAATTTATAGAAACCGCATCTGTCCTCTTTTTGGGTTAAAAAGGAAACCTGCTCCTGATTGGACACCACCAGCATCCGCAGCACCTCGAAAGGTAAATAATAATCTAAATGGCAGAGGCACGTGCTGTGTTGAAAGCCTAAGGAAAGTTCGTTTCTGGGGAAAACATAAGGGAGAAGTGTGGCGAGGTGATGGGAGAATGTTGGGCGTTAATTGACAGTAATTTTATTAGGTAAATGAAGCCGCTGTGTTGTGTGAAAAAAAAGAAGAATTATAAAGCGGATCCAACAAACTCGTAAATATTTAAGAAATTATGCGATTTTAATGAGCTGGAAAAGTGCAAATCACTGGCGGCGGCTTTTTCCACGTCCTGTGTCCCCACCGATTTTATTTTTTCCCCCAAGAGCTGGTGGGAAATATATATGAATCCACAGCATACAATATACATATTAATTGAAATGTGGCGCTGAAATCAATTCAATGTCACAGTGCGGAGTGCATAATGGATGGAAACAGGTCGGAAAAGAAGTGGTAAGCCCTGGTCTACATTACCAACATCCAATTACGATATAAAGTGAGCCACAAATCACAAGCCAGTGTAAAGAAGGCATTCGCTTTATCAGAATCATTACTTTAACAAAATTTATAAAATAAGTATAGATATAATAAATTAGTTATTGAACTAACAAAAATGCAGCTCCTCATTGTTCATCTTCATAAACTAGAATTTTTGAACGATTTTATTTTGTGTACATAATTTGTCAAACCTTTTTCTCCTCCTTTTAATAAACTTGTCCCACCAATAATTGGCAGTGGTGTCAAAATCAAATTCGATTCGCACAAGGATAAACCTCGAGACCCCTCGATAATGTTTGCCAAAAAGTTTCTTTTTTCTTTTTGTTTTTGTTCAGAAGCAGGAGGAGTGGCTATTGGCAGTCCCAAATTGTTGTCAGACATTTTCATGCGAGCTCATAACATTTTATGCACAAAATAAATTTGCATGTTGCACTTTTGAATAATCGCACGCCGCTGACAAACATCGTTCTGCCAAAATCGGTCGCGTGGAAAGCGGGCGAGCAGAGGCTTCCTCTCTGCAATCTGTATCCCTTAATCCCGGAGGGGAAAAATCCTGCGAGAAACCGTCCTGGCCCTCTGCCAGTTGGCAGAAGGCAGTGCAACTTCTGGACAAAAGGAGTTGCTGCACGGATAAAAAAAAAATGGAAACTATTTGGTGACGATATGAAAAGGAAAGAACTTATAATTCTCTCATTAAATGCTAGAGAAATTAATATTTTTATTTATGTGTTTTTATGTTTTTCTGCTCACTTAAGAAAGGCAATAC
>VNJR01011905.1:0-151809 GCA_008042585.1 Drosophila punjabiensis | reverse complement strand
CGGCGAACAACATCAAAATCAACGAAAGCAAATCCGTAAACGTTTGCTTTACGTTACGCCGAAAAACAACTCCTGTGGTCCACATTAATAATGTGGACTTAGAGCAAGCGACTAAGGCGAAATACCTAGGCCTCACACTGGACAAACGCCTAACCTTCCGAGAACATATTGCCAGAGTCGTCAAAATGTGCAACCTAAAGCGGAGCCAATTATTCTGGATGCTAAATAAGAAAAGCAAACTATCTTTAAGATGCAAGCGGCAGATTTATCAACAAATCATCGCACCAACTTGGAGATACGGAATCCAAATTTGGGGAGTGGCGGCTGCGTCCCACCGAAAACGATTCCAAACCGTCCAGAACAAAACATTAAGACAAATCACTGGCTGTGAGTGGTTCGTTAGCGGCCAAACGCTTCACAATGACCTAAACCTGAGCCTTGTTGAAGACCAAATATCGTTCTTCTCAAGCAGATACAACGACCGTTTAACTGCCCACCGTAATCGTCTAGCCCGGAGATTACAGGGGGCTATCCCAATTCGCAGGCTCAAAAGAAGACATTTTGGGCTGCTCCTAAGAGACTAATATGAATATTTTATTTACTTGAAACTAGTCGTAATTTGATCTATATAATAAGTTGAAAGCAAATTATAATTTATAATTAAGAGATTATTTACTTAAGAAAACATTTAGGTTAAAGGCTTTAATTAGATCTGTTCCTGGATAAAATTAAATAAAGATGTTAATTAAAAAAAAAAAAAAAAAAAAAAAAAAAAAAAAAAAAAAAAAAAAAATACCTCAAAGATATTGCATACTTTTAGCCTCCCTTTTACGGGATTTCAAAACAAACAAAAACAAATTTATGAAAGAATAAAAAAAATAAAAAAAATTAAATTTTTTAAAAATAATTACCTATCTCTGCGACACTGCTGTTAAGATAACTATAAGATAGTTAATCATATTTAATGTCATATACTTATACAATGAAATCAGTGAAAATTTCCTCTACGCACGGAAAAATTTGTTATGTCATCAAAGTTACAACATTTTCCATCGCAATATTTAACCTTTAACGAGAGTTAGGAAAATAGTCAAGACATTTTTGTTGTCAACTCGTCTTCTTCCGCAATAAAAGGCTTTACCCTCTTTGAAGTCGTGAAAATACCGGTGGAAAGCTCTCCATGAGCTTCAAATCATTAATTTCAGCCCGAAACTTGGCAACGTTATTTTTCATAGTGTTTTATTATTTAATTAGAAAACTAGTAGTAGATGAAGCACGATGAAGGAATATACAAGCAGCGCGTAGCCGAGCAACAGGACTCAGGCGTAGGGACCACCGGAGGAGTCAAGTCCTCTCGGAGCGTTGGCATAGCTATCCTCCGCGAATGTGTTGGTCACTCCCGAGCCCGAAGCCGAATTGGACCCGGAGCTAGAGCCCGATCCCGACCTAATACCAGACTGAGAGCCAGATGTAGACTCCACGAGCGTTGCTCCCGACGAACGCAGATTGTTCTGAGACTTGGTGCGCTCATCGAGGGCGACCAGAGGAGTAGCTTGAGCCACCGGAACAACCACAGTTTTCAGGGCGTAAGGCACTCGATTGACCACAGCATTGAAGCCGTGCACATCATCCGCCGTGTAGGTCACGGTGCGCTTGTAGCCATCGGGATCGATGAGACTGTAGAAGCCGTGCACCACATAGCCGTCTCGGGTCTCGCTGTGCTCCTTGATGTCGCCGGTGGACTCGTCGTTCACGGCATAGTTAAAGCTGTAGCTGGCGGGCGGAAAGACCTCTGGCTCTTGGTGCTGGCGGAGCACGGGCAGCGGCGAGGGCAGCAGGACGGGCGAGACATTGTTGTCCGCATTGGCGGCATTAGCGGCATTGACGGCACTAGCCGCGTTCTGGAGGAGATTCGAGGCCTGGACACTGGCTGCACGGCTTCCAGCGGCGAATTGGTTTCCTCTGGGCGTCGCATAGTCGTAGCCATCGGGAGTGGCCTCTGAGTTCAGGGCGTTGTTGCTGGGCGTGTGGTAGTCGCTGAGGAAATCCTCGCCAGAACTGGACCCAGAGTGCTCCAGTGAGTTGACCGCCGTGGCTGCCTTCTCGTTATAGTTGTACTCCGCTTGGGCAGCAGCGAAGAGTGCCAGGGACAGCAGGACAAACAACTGAAAGTTGATCAATGAAAATGTTGAAAGCAACTCAATAAAGTAGCAAGGATCCTGCCTCCTCACCTTAGCTGTCATCTCTGAATAGTTTGGATACTCCTTCCGTGCGAATGCCTCCACAAAATGTCAGATAACTGTTGGCATAATTGAAGCGACTCGGAGTTTATATACCTCATCCCAATTGCAATTGGTTTATTACTCAATGAGAGACGTTATACAATGTCATGCGCCTCAATTGATTGATTTCCCATTGAACGAAGCCATCACAATGTGTTGGCAACACTTTCATTTTCATTTTGTTACCATTTTTATGCTGCGTAAGCGCAGACGAAATTGAATGAAGATGAAGCTGTGTGTGACAATAATGAAATCAGAACTGGAGCACAACCTTGTGAAAAATATAATCTTAGTGTATTACCTTTATTTTAATTACATATATTTATTTTTCTACTTAATATATATCCTTTAAGTAATAATTTTTCAGCGAAAATATAGTGTATTTCACAGGTTAGGTCCTAGATAATGAGTCCGAGAAAATATTTCCCAATAATATAAATAAACTAATAATCAATGATATAGATGAAATGGAAGTTTAAATAAGATAATAAAATATACTTATGTATGTTGTTGCATCTTTATGTGTGTCAAAAAGGAAAGACTCGATATCGACAGAAAAAGCCTGATATGATATTTAAACAATTTTATTTTTAAATTCTTTTACAATTTTTAAAGTACCGAAAAGTATTTTATTAAACGTAGATTGTGGAAATTAATATAGAATATTGAAATGTTTGTCTCCTTTGTTGATTATATTGGTCCTATTAAAAAAACCAAAATATTGATTTATCGCAAAAGAATTGCAGCGATAAATTATCGACTTTCGCTTTCAATATCAATTTATATTTCGTTGCCTTGCTGAATATTGACATAAATATGGAAGTCCCTCTTCCAATAAAACAAAATCCTTCATTATAAACTTAATTTATATATAGATTTCTGAGAATGGTAATAAATTTGTTAACTTGTTAGTAAATTATAATAACTGATAATGTTAATGTTAATATTATAATGTTCCTAGAACGCCCGTAATAGCGTTAAATTCTCTATTTTTTGTTTTATTTTAAGACATTTTATTACAACAATTTAATTATGAACATTCCGTTCCGTTTATTAAAACTGCCTTAGATTTATACCTTTTTTTAACTAATAAAATACTATGTGCAAAGATAAGGATGATAAATTTACAGACTCTAAATACTCATTGGATCATCCCCGCTTAAATCATAATCTCGACATGGTCAAATCGTCGTCACTAATCTCCCAGAGAATCGCAGCCGTTTGATGGCTGTGATAAGAAAACAAAACAAACCGGTTGCTGGCTATAACTGCTTCCATGCTACTGCCTGAATTTGGCCAAAACAAAGTAATGGCCAGCTGGCGGCAATCGGGAGTCGAGCGCCGCGGAGAACACAACACAACGCGCAGCATGTCGGCCAAGATCAAGCTGCGCTCCCAACTGCACCTTCTGACGGGCTTCATGGCGGGATTCGTCCTCGCCTTCGTCCTCCTCCTGTACGTTTACGATGTGAGTCGGGTTTCGCCCTGTTGGACCAGCTCCTCATCCTCATCCTCCTCCTCTCCGGTGTCGATCGCCACGGACGCACTGTCCCGAGCCGAAGTGCTGCCGTCTGCCCGGATACTGTGCATGGTTCTGACCTGTCCGGAAAACGTGGAGGATCTTGCCAGAGCTGTCTACGAAACCTGGGGTAGGCGATGCAGTCATCTGCTATTCGTCAGCAGCGAACACTACCAGCCACTAGGCGTGGTCCAGGTGGTCGAGGCCAGTGGTGGCGGTTACGAGGATCTGTGGAACAAGACCCGCGAGGGATTCCGTCATGTTTGGGAGAACTTTGGGCAAGACTTTGATTGGTTCCTTAAGGCGGACGATGATACGTGAGTGAGCCAGAAGCAGGGATGCCCTTAAAGGGTCTTCAAGGGTTTTATAAACCCAACTTAAGAGCTAGACTCTATAGCAGGAAAGATACTTCCCGAGGGCTGGGCATCCCTGCTCCCAAGTTGTGATCTTGGAAATTCCTAACATTGCCACCTCAACAGGTATGTCGTCATGGAGAATCTACAGCACCTGCTGAGCGGCTTCGATCCGGATACACCCGTATACTTTGGCTACAAGATGACACGCTATAATGTGGTGAGTGATAAATGCTGATCATAACTTGGCATTAACTTCCTCATTTGCTTATGATGTGGTTAATAAGTGGCATAATCGATTTCATCTTGTTTACACAGAGAAAAAACCAAAGTTTCAAAAAGAAATCTAAAGAAACAATATTTAAAATTCGATAGTTGCAACAGAGTATGTTACATATCTCTTTAAATATTTTCAGTAGTAAATTAATTCTCAAAAATAGACTGAATTATTTATTTTTCAAAAGAAAAATATCACTTATTTTTATAACATTTTTCTCTGTGCTTATTATTAATGCGGTAAGTGATCGACTTGATCGTTAGTATCAGCGTCTAATTAACTGCTCATCTTCCATGCTATTGTCGCCGGCTTCTCGAAACTGATTTGAAATGCAAATTCTACATGAAACTGAGAGTTGGGTTAAGATCTTAAGCTTAGAGCAAAGTGAATTATGCCATCCGAGCTCAGCGGGAGTTGCTTAAGGCGAAAACAGTTTGTATTTGTCAAATTAATGTGAAAACATGCGTTCTGGCAACATTTTCGCACTTTTTTAATAATCTTAATAAATTGGTTTATAAGGTTAATAAAACGTAAAAATGATTTAGAAAATTATGTTATTGGCTTAACGTCACTTTATGAGCTATGAATACTTAAAGCATTAACTTGTTTTTATGATTCAAACTTAAAATACATAGCTTTCAGCTCAATGAGTAATTTTTATCAATTTCTTTTAACTTTCTTTTTGGCATTTAATTTAACGTCGATATCATTATGCGTTCTTTGTCCCAGCAACCGGTTCTCTTTTGTGAGTGTAATCCCATAATAATTAACAGCGATTTATTGGGCATTGTCTGCTGGTAAACAAACATTAAATCTATTATTGGTCGAGTGATATCATAGGGGCTGGCTGTTGCATATTAGCTAAGAGCTTGACTGGCCAAAAGCTACTTGTCTTGGCCTTTTCCGCGTGCATAGATCACTCGGGGATCGGGCAACTCGACATTAAGAAATTATATTCGCATTAACGATGCTGCAGTCTGCACAGGCTAATGGCCGTGCTTCACCTGAGGTCATCGCGGTTACCTGTCACGCACCTCTCACAGCCGCGCCTCGTCCAAGATTTATTCCGCCTTTTGACATTTTGGTGCGTTGTGCAAGCTTTATGTTTTTCTTTTGGACAAAGTACAAACATTTTGTCTGCATAAATATAAACAAATGAGCTACGGAGGGCCGGCTTCATCTCCAAGCGAATATATAAAATAAAAATATTTCCTTTGTTTCTGCTTCGGCGTCTCTCACACCTGGAAATTCGTTTATCGGTGGCTAATTATTCCTAATGCATCATAAATGTTATAATGATTTCTGATTGATTGCTGTGAATATCTACCTGACTATAGCTTACTGGGCTTTTGTTTGGTCTTTGAGATTTTTGAGATCTGCGGTATTCAGCCGATTAACATATCTGTATGCTGCCATGAATTATGCATTTATTTTATTATTTTTTTGGGTGTTTGATGTGAACTCAAGTGTTTGGTTTATGTATACTATGAATATTTATATTTATAAAAATGAATTTTAGTTAGATATACAGTGGTGCTCATAGACTTAAGCCACAAGACTTCAACCAAGAATTTAAACGAAAATTAAGAAAAGTTTTTATTTCAAACCCCCAATTATTTGTGTCACATAAGTTCTATATCTCAGTGTTATAATAGAAGAATAACCAAGTTATAAAAATATATATTCAACGAAAAACTTAAAAAATCTGAGACCATCTCCATAACAGTGTTGCAAAATGTAAAAAATTTCACGCCGAAATAAATATTTTCAAAAAAGTTATTAAGAAAGCAATCTATGGTAGTGGCAGTGGCTTAAGTCTATGAGCACCACTGTAAATCTTACTTATTTGATTTTCTTCCAGTGTACAAACCTATTTTAATTCGTTATAATTATACGTCTTCTATTAGAGAAGCTTATTTATCCGACATAATCACAAGTCTTGAGTGACAATTTGCTAAATTTCATTATCATTTATATTAATTTGGCGGCTTTGCTTGTTCACATTTCAACTTGATGCGTATTTTGACACTTCATTCCCCGCTGAGCGGCCTCTAAAAGAGGATTAAACACATCTCGATTTTGGTTGTGGGTATGCTAAAAACCGAGCACCGTTACTAATGTTTGGAATATCTTGGTTACCACGTGGTATTTTCGGAACTTTGAAGTGGATATTCATGCTCAAGGTTAACATAATCATATAGGGCGGGACAGGTTTTAAATTAATTCGGGGCGTGTGGAATATTAAACAATGTTTATGGAATATAGGGTTTGTGAATAAAGAAATGTCAAGCTGTGAAGCTGTCCTATCCAGGAGCTGAGCCTTATATTGTCTAATTTAATTTATATATTTTCTTAACTTCCCAGAGTTACATGTCCGGAGGCGCTTCTTATGTTCTAAGCCGAGAGGCCCTGAATCGCTTCATGACTCAGGCCTATGAGTCCTCTGTGATATGTCCGGAGCCAAAGAAAATGGGCATCGAGGACTTCTACATGGGCATTTGTCTGCAGAATGTGGGAGTACACTTTGTCGACTCGGCGCAGTCTCTGGATGGAGATCCCAAGCCCAAGTTTATGCCTTTGAATCTGGAGCACTATCTGGCGGACTCAAACTTCACTATTCCGGACTGGCTGCGTCTGATGAGTGTGTCGCGAGTTGAAACCGTAAGTCTGAAATATAATTTTTCCCAATACTACAATTATTAAACATTTTTTTACGCCGCCTTTAGGGCCTTCGATGTTGCTCCAACTATTCTGTGGCTTTTCACTATGCCAGTCGCGAACGCATGTTCCTCTACGAGTTTCTCATCTATTATCTACGAGTTTTTGATCACAACTTGAGTGCGGGAAGGAACCAGAGATATCTGTTAACTTTATCTGATTTGAACAGCCGATTTCCACTGGAAGATAATTTGAATATAAAAGACTTGATACAAATGTCTGAGAAGCCAGAGAATTTCTAGATATTGTCGTGTATACTTATTTATGCCATTATTAGTTTAAGCATGCGATGTGATTTTAATTTAATTAAATAGGAAGCAAGTTACCGGTTTTAGATTCGTAAAGGTTTTACCGACTTTATTGTGTGGGTTCGTTGCTTATGTCTCAGCGGCAAGATCGCCGGCAGATCAATAAATGATTTGTAAAATCCTAAAGTCATATTGATACCCTTGCAGGGTATTATAATTCTAGTCAAAAGTTTGCAATCACATTTCCGACCCTATAAAGTATATATTTTATTGATCAGCATCAACAGCCGAGTCGATTTAGCCATGTCCGTCCGTCCTTCTGTCCGTCCGTTTCTACGCCAACTAGTCCCTCAGTTTTTAAGCTGAATGAAACTTTGCAGATAGTCTTCTATATACTCTCACTCGTACATAAGTCGGAACGGGCCGGATCGGACGACTATATCATAAAGCTGCCATACAAACAATACGTAAATTTTTAAACATATCTTGATCAACTCTCGGTTATGAGCTTTATATATTGTTTCAGAATTTTGGATCAAGTTTTATAAAAATAAGACTGCCATACGGTCGGGAAATTTTTAATCAAAAAAGTTATAACTTTGTTAGTTTTTTAAACTTCTTCTACTTTGAGATACAGAATGCTAATATTATTTCAGAGTTTTGTTTTTAATTTCTTTAAAATCGGACGACTATATCATATAGCTGCCATACAAATCGGTAAATGTGGAGGTAAATTACATTTTACTTTACATGTAAAAGTGTTAAAAATGCAAAACTGTAAAATGAACTGAATATGAAAGTAGTTCATATTATATTAAATTATCATATTATATTATATTATATTATATTATATTATATTATATTATATTATTATAATTGATACAAATGGAATCTGCAAGAGTATACAAACTTCGGAGTGCTGAAGTTAGTTTCCTTTCTTGTTTTTGATTATAATCAAAGAATAATTTTCTGAATATGTGATAAAGGCTTAGAAATGCTTTATTTTTTTTAATACCAATTTTATTTACATATGTCAACAATTCAAAATCAGTTACTTTTTATTTTACACGAATTTTACGTATAAATCCTAGCATACTTACGGGCTTTTAATGTAAATGCTCTTTTATAACATTTGGCCTTACTTACAATCTGTCAACTTCTTAACATCTTTTTAAACAAATATTTTATTTATTTCACTTTTTTGGCAGATTTATTACATTTTGATTGATTACATTATTTTTAAATCGTAAGAAATAAATATATCTCAGTTAGGTTTAATACAACTGTATGGAAAAATAGTAAAGTAATTAAAATTTTAATTACATTAACCTATACATCTTAAATTTTCCTATATAAAATTACATCTATAAGATTTAATTGTCAGGTATTAAAAAAATTAAAATCAACATTTTGATGATTTTGATGATTTATAAAATAGGGCGAGTAAAGATTAAGATAAACATTGAGAGATTTGCGTAAAAACGGCTAAATTAGTGGACGAACGTGTCTAAAATATAAAATTAAGTTTACGTAAAAATTAGTCGAACATTGATTCGGGGGCGTTATTACACAATAATGTTTTTCCGTCTTGCTCGCACTCAGGCTTAGCTTACTAGAGTCTTTGAACGAGGTTCTTTGTACACTCTATTAATGTATAATAATTATACCTTTAAATAGCTAATAATACTTTTTGTACTCTCTCTTCGTCTATCTATTCATAATCCCTTTCAACAAATAACAAAAAATGCTAACTGTAACTTGGACAGCTATTTCTTTATTAAATACTTAGAGTATTTTATATTGTGGATTATAATTTCTTGCCATATTTTCCGCAAATGTTGTTAAATGTATGACGCATTGCCTTTTATACATGCATTTATATATATATTAAATATAATAAAGTTACCTTGCTAGTTCTGCAGGTATTTAATTATTAACACTTAGCGACTACACAGAGTCCACCGAAAGGCTGAAGCTCTGCGAGCGAAATGTGCCTCGTAATCCTTCATCGGCGGCATTCTTGCATGAAGGGCCGACCGACTGAACTGCACGGGACTGTTTTGCTTTTCATTACCAAAGTCAATGCCTCTGTCTCACCTTAATGCCGCCTCACCTGGCTCAGTTTAGCCGCAGGTCTCAGCTGTTTCGTTTCGTTGCCGAGCCAGAGTCGGTTAATTAATTCCGAAATCACGTACGCATGCTCGGTGTGTGTCAGTTGGCATTTTGCCATTTTGCCCCCTTCCTTCTCGAGATCCGGAGTTCGGAATGCCTTTGGAGATTGAGATGTTTCGCGAGGCTCTTTATGGTAAAATTGCATTACAAATATCATAGATGGCACAATAAATTGGTTGCTATAGTGGTAGAAGCTAGTGAAAGGGAACTGGGAGCTTTACTTTGATTTGTTGCTGCTGCTGCTGCTTAGCACTTACTTTGTATCGTTGCTAGCCCGGCTTATAGTTAGGCATGAGCTCAGTGTGTTAATGGGTTAATACAAGCACTTGAACATAAAAGCCAAGCTCATGCAGGCCAGGCATGTCTATTGAGGAAGCGAGTTCTCCGGCACTTGTTCAAACAGGGCGCTTAGCCGGTGCTGGGAGTGGGCCACGAGTGCACCTTGGAACTGCACTCGAGTGCCGTGCTATGGATATGGGATGGGTTCGAACTAGGAGGCGGCGTCTCGGTCTCATTTGGAGTTTAATCGCTTGCACTCGTTCGGGATAACTGTGGAAGATACTTAGGAAATTCATATTCTTACATTTATATGGAGTTGATGTAATCAGGCATATATTTAATTACTTATGTATTATAATATAAACAAATATTTTCTGTATTTTTTATATAAGGTACGAACTTGAGATGATTTTATTTCCTAAAATTCAGATGAAGGTTTGGGCATTTCAGAAACCATACCCGGAAATGGCTAACATTCTAATTTAAACTATTAAACTACTTAACTCAAATTCGATTCTTGTACAAACCCTTAATTGCCCCTAAAGTGTTCATTCGATTCAATCGTGTCTAATCTAAGAATCCAATTAGTGGCAAATCCGCGTAATTTATGAGGCCTACAAACTCCAAGCTGAAACGATTTGCTAACAAGCTAAGCTAACACGGCTACCAAATGCAGCTACCTGCTAGTTAATTCAGTTTACTTATTTGCCCAAGCTCAGTGCTTTAGTGTTTCTCCATTCCAAAGCGGCCGTCACACAGTGCGTATGCTTAATGCGTTTTGCCTTAACTTTGACTTACTCTCCGCGTTGTCGGTCTCAATGGCGCGTGTTCCATTTTGTGGGCCGACACAAGCTACACAAACTACACACTAGAGATTGGCTGTTGTTGCTGCTGCTCTTGTTATTGTCACCTGTCCGATTATTATTATTATTTTTATGCGCTGAATTTTTTCTTTGAAATGTGCGTTGTCGCTGTCTAGCCACATTGCGTGACCTTCGATCGAGCGCTCTCGATTTGCAAGCCATTAAAATTGATATTATCTGGGACTGAAATTGAAATTGTATCGAAATCCGAGCTGTACGAAATCAATTACTCAGCTATGCGTAGCCGTGTCTTACTTATAAATCGTCGTTGGCCCCATGGCTTTTGGTGTTTCTTTGTAGTGAAAGTTGTTAAGCCATCAAACATTATTGTTGTTATGTTATGTTTTTTTTTCTTTAAATTTTATTTCGCTGAGCCAGACAAATTAATTATTAATGTGGATCAAATATTTTCAGTCCATTTCACATAAATACTGAAATTATTTCTCATTTTTTCTACCCTTCACTTTTTGCGGCCAAGGAATGCTGTGTATTTTTTGTTGCCTTCCACTTTTTGTGTTCTGTGTGCGTAGATGTTTGGAGCTGGGCTCAAGAGCTTGTTTAGAACACGTAATTGTTGTTGACGCCGAAAGTGTTTTGGGCTTGGTGGGCACAAGAAATCTTCAAAAGGGTGCTCGAAAAATCGGGTCTGGACTCAAGTTGGATGGGCGCACGCTTAATTGTTGTCTATTTTTGGGTATACAAAAATTCCTGGCTGTGAAAAATGGTCAGCAATTAAACAGTTTAAATAAACAACCCCAAAATTCTACCATCTGCTGGTTATCAATTTATATTTCTTATATTATTCCAAATTATTGCATGTTAAATTGTTAATTGTCATCGCGGAATTCCATAAACAGCTCACAGCTGCAGATACTAATCGAGTGAACTTAGTCAACTTCAAATTGTCCGCCTAGAAGGCCCCATCGTGAAGTAAAAAATCATTTACAAGTTGCCTCATTGCACGCACAGATAAATCAAGAATCGACGACAATCGGCGGCACATAAAAATTAATTAATTTAATTACTTATCTAACTGAATTGCTTTGGAGCTTCGAGTGCCCAACTTATGCTTGTGTGTTTTCAATACTTTTTCTTCATCTGTTTTAATGACAATTGCACATGAACGTGGCGAACGTAGTTATGTACCTTTTTTTTTGTTTTCCTCGCGATTCATTTAGAGTGCACTTCAAAGTTAGCATTTATATTTTTTACGCTTTTCAATGCGTGTCAAAAGTTGGCTGCGAACGTTCTCTTACACTAATAAATATTTATCGATGCGCCCGTTCTGCCAGATGCCTGCCTGCACTCGTTAAGCCCGGCTCGGATCGAAGATACTAAGAATTTTAATTGATTTTAATGTGCACAGCTGCACTGTGGAGACTGACTATTGACTGACATCCAAACAAAGATCGAAGAGGCTAGTACGGGGTCAGCAAGGGGCGAAAAGGAGGTAAGTGAGCTGTTGACATACTCATTGCAGAATTGACATAAAATATTGTCTCTATACAATGGCTAAATGTTTCACAAATTAATCATTAACTGCTTGGTATACAATAGTACTTTGTCTCGTTATGTTAAAAACAAAAAAAAAAAAAAATGTAAAACTATTTCGGAATGACTTTTAAAAATGTTTTAAAAGTATACATATAGTTTTTATTATTTACTAACTTTTTACTAAGCATTTCTTAAAAAAAAAAAAATAATCTAAGTGCATGAAATCATTCTAAACTAATTTATACAGAGATCTTATATGAACATGTATTAGGCATTTAAGGTATTTATAGATAAATAGACAAAAGGACTATAAAAATTAAAACAAAAAAATTAAAACATATAAATATTTAAAGAAGATAGAAAATACTAAAGAAGTGGGAGAGTTACAGTTCTATTGTTACCGATTGTGGGACACCAAGTATTGTGTATAAAATGAATATGAGAAAATGAGAAATGATGCCAGAAACAAGATGTGCAATGCTCCGAAAAATGCAAATATTGCTGCATATATTTAATATCAAAATAATTTTTACCTTAACACAAAATACACTTTTATAATCTAGTTACTTTATTCATGATTTGTGTGGGTGGAATTAGGCGTGATTAAAATTTAAAACATTCTTGATCTGTGTGCTACAAATATGAGTCTAAGCTTGGTAGCTTTATCTCTTATAGCTGTTTCACACGAAAGAACAAATGAATGTATAAACAAACAGACGTACGGACTTGGCTAAATTAACTCGGATGGTGATGCTGATCAAGAATATACCTACTTTATGGAGTCGGATATGCCTCCTTGTGGTCTGTCAAATACATTCTCGGTTGGCACTGAGCTATAACACTCTTGTAACCTATGGATACCGGGTATAAGAACTATAAATCATACAAGACATCGATTAGTACTCTCATATAGTAATTAGAAGACTGGTTTATGTTCTGTTAGTTAAGTACAGATGAGCCTACAAATGAGCCATAATTAGTATAGCTTTTAACTGACTTCTGCAAGCCAAGATCACGTTTTTACGAGAATCATAAACACCCAGTTCCACCTCATAAAGGCGAATGGCCATTATATTGGTTTTATGCAAATTTCATGTAATTCAACGGAAACTATGTTTATGCGGTAACTAATTCTTGCAATAAGAATAAATTAAAAAATTATATTTATTTATTTTATTTATTTATTTATTTAATTCGACTTTAACTAGTGCTAAAATTCTAAACTTTACAATGCTCATATTAACTAATAAATTCGTTGCTTATCTTTCTGTTAAATGCGAAACTACCAATTCGTTGCAAGCAAATAACAGTAATAGCGACACCCACTCTCCCTCTCTTCCAGAGGCAACGCATCCGCCAGGCTGGGAAAACCCCTCAATGCTGCGAGAAAGGGCGCGCAACACGCCAGTGATTAATTCGACAGGTCATGTCAAATATGACGGAAGTCTTTAGAAGGCGGACACGATCCCGGACCCGAAATCAGTCTCAAAACCCGAACGCTAGCCCAATCCAGATCCCGAGAGCCGAGGTGAAATGGAGCAGCAGCTGAGGCGCTGGAGCTGCTCAGGAGCGGCGAAAAAAAGCGGATGAGCGGAATGGAGCCGGACTGGAACCGGTTCCGCTGGCAACCATTTCAGCGGGCCCACTGTGGAGGTCCCCGCACAGCTGAGCTCAGTTTCGAACCAACTCTTGGCCGCTGCGGACGTGTGTTGTTGGAGACCTCGCCGCTCACCCGCTCCACAGCCCACCAGCTCCCCCGCCGCTCTTTCCGCTAGCTGCTATCCGCTTCGCGTGTGCTGGTGAGAGATCGCAGACGAGAGTGAATGTGAAACGTGTCGCGCATGCGCCGTCTTCTTCACCGTTATTGTGCGCTGCTGCTTTCCGTTTTATCGCCCATGCAAAGTGAAGACCGCAGCTATGCCAAAGTGCTCAAATTGTTTGGAAAATAGTGCAAAAACCCGATAAACATTAAACACCCACCCGCTGGAGATCGTTAGCTATTTTCGTGGATCTTTCTTGGCGTTCGCGTTGCCATCTCCCTTGCTCCCCCACGGTTTCGATTCACCCTCTCTGTCGCTTTGCTAGTGTGTGTGTCTGTTTTTTTTTTTTTATTTTTTGGGTCCCCTTTCGGTGTTCGGAGTCTTCTTTGTCCCGTGCTTCGTCGCTGTCTTGGCTTTGCTTACGTTTTCGTTCATGAATTTAATTTATTTTCGTGTTTCATATTTGTTGTTTAGCGACCGCCTCTCCTTCATCTTCTGCGCTTCCACAGCCTTCGCCTCCCATGCAACAACAGCAACATTATAAACAAAGAAATATCGGTTTTTGCGCAATTTAGCAAAGGCAAAAAAAAAAAAAAAACGAATAAAAAGAGGCGGAGAAAAGCCGAGAAAACTCACGGAGCATTATAGCATAATTAGCCTAAGATAGAAAAATGTGCTATTCACCCGTCTGTTTAATACCTTTAGTATACCTACATATGTGTGTATGTACCTTAAAAGGCAAAAATGATCCAAACGAAATTGTATGTTTTTTAAAAAGGATGCTTTTTCTGGTTTTAGAAGCGGATTGTTCAATTGATTATTTGGAAATTAAGTTGAGTTCGTCTTTAAATACATCTTCGAACTTTGCCCAACAATTTGGGCAATTAGCCGCAGAAAATTTTTATTAATTGATGTGAAATATCCGGGGGCTATGGTTAATGTTCAGAAAGCCAGCGCTTCTACCGCAAAACAATTTGGTGTATTATACCGTAATTCCACAGTGATTATTGCCGTTCAGTCTTCCACGCTTTCTTGGCTTTCTCTCCCTCTCTCTCTTACTAAGTATATGCGGCGCAAATTATGAATTCTTAAAACATGAAATTAAACTTATTACGTGAAACAAATGAAATTTACCAAATGAATAAGAAGTGTGACCCTTTTCTGTATTTTTCACTGGTGAATTTGTTTACATTTACTCGCTTAAACATTCGGTGATTTTACAGAAATTTCATGAATTGGTCATCGCATAAACGCAGTTAATCTATGTCTACATTCCACCTCCTCCCCATTCTCCTGCCCTTTTTTTGTGCTCGCCCACAATTTACGGTCCGTTCGGAGTTGGTTTTTACCCCGGCTAAGGTCTGCTTTCTGCCTTTGTTGCCACTTAATAATAATTTCTAAACAAACTCCGAATTGCATTAAGCGGAAAAATGCGAAGCTCCTTGTCTTTATGACTTTGTTAGCTTTAGCACTCGGCAGTTGTTGTAATGTTAATTGTTTGCAGTTGTGCAATGGCATTTTATATGTTTTTTTTTTGTCTTTACTTCTTCTCTGTGCCTCCTCTTTGTTGCTACTTTGAACATACAGACACATACATTTGTATGTTGCTTAAAGTTGTTGGTTTTCGGCTTTTGTTGCTGCCTGTGGTTGTTGCTGTTGCTTTTCTGCCTTTTTTCGGCTTCTTTCCCGACTATTGTCGATTATGACTAATGGAATTCGTAAGCTCGCAGAAGGTCAATTGTTTTGCGGGTAATTCCGTTTACTTAACACCGCGTCTCGTTTCGTTTTCAGCCTCCTCCCCGGTTCCCTTTATTTGTTTTGCCATTTATTTGGCCATACACCGCACTGCGCTCGATAAATGCGATTTTATTTGTTCGCTTCATAATTAATTAGAGACATTAACGAACCATTTCGCCATTTACTTGGGTCTTTTTGCGGTTGGGTCCGTTTTTTTCATCAGAAAATATCTCCAGCAAGAAATAAAGTAGTTAAATTTTGATAGAAAATATAACATCCGTAACGAACATTAAATATGAAACAAAATAAGTGCTAGTTGGTTTTGATTGAGTCAGTTTATGTAATAAATGTGGGTGGGAGATTTAACTAGAATCGATAATACAAAATATGTAATTTTGACTTTGAAATATAATGTTTATTAAGTTATTAAAGTAGATCTAACTCTTTTGCTATATTTCTTCTACTTCTAATTTCTAATTACTGCTTAAGTGGAAAGTTTCTCTGATATTTCAACACCCTGTGGTTATTGCCAATCTAACAAATCGTATTATCAGCTCTATTTGGCTTAAACCATTTAAAAACCAAACAGCAAGTGACTATCACAGCCAAATACAAGTACAGATAAGTTCATTATGTTTTATGCTAATTTGATCGATAGTTCCGCGCTCGCAAACATTATAAACAAGAATCGGAGTGAATCAGTAGCCACAAAAATGCCCAAAACTGACTCAAAATAACGCGCTATGTAGTGGAGTCTCTGTGTGAATAATACCCAATCATGTTTCACAGAAATCGCTTTATCTTGCAGTGAAATAAATGAAAATCATGGGATCTCAACCACGCAAATATTGAAGTGTGAAATAAAAAGTTCAATCGAATCTCTGTGATGAAACGCGAAGTAATGCAAAGTTAAGCCGATGCCCTCCTCCCAAGTCCGTCCTCACTCCGAGTGTTAGTTTGCTTAATTAATTTAACAATACAATCGCGCCGCACCGTAGCAAACAAAGGAATAATATATAATAAATAAAAATTGTTTGCAATCAATATGAGTGTTCCAAGCGCGCCCCATCAGAGGGCAGCAAGCAAAAATCAAAAACCATGTCCAAATGCAAAACACAGGCCCCGGCTTCAGTTGCCGGCGGCGACCTGTGGAGGAGCTCTGCTTTTGTTGCTGATTAGTCTGGGCCTGGACCTGGGCTCCGTGCATTGTTATGGTGAGTACCACACAACGGCCTACAATACTTAATAAAAAGTTCCCCGTGGATTTAATTAGTACCCATTTGATTTTATGCCCCCTTAGGATCACATTTTTTAAATCACATTGTATGGTTATTTAATTCAATTTGATATATTTGCATTGACATAAATCGTGGCGATTGAGAGATATTTGTTCAATAAGGGAATGAAAAAATTTATACTGAAAATAATATCAAGAAAGCCTAGGATCACTTTTTATACCTATAAAATACTTAATAGCTAAAGACTCGAGAATGACACTCTCTTAAATCAAGTTCTTATTGATAATTCCTAGTATGTTTTTTCTGTGGTTCAATTAACTTCTGGACACACCCTTAATATACAAATGCGTTCCTTATTTTATGACTGTCATTCATTACTTACCTTGTCAGTATGATATACGTTACCCTTACTTCGGACCTCGGACACAGATTAGACAGTGTAAATAGAATGCCCACTCTAAACTCCACTGTAGTTGCAATCGCTGAAAGCAGGGAAACTATTGTACGGTTTTTAAGGCAAATAAACCCATCATAATTGCACTCACACAATAAAAACCGGCTGCAGGTCTGGCCAGAATTGACGTCATCCGTCTTTCTCAGATCTCGTGGCATCAAAATGACCGATTAGATTCCACCGCAAACTGTTCGACAATTTATTATTCATAAAATTTTATATGGGTTTTCATATGCACTGTAAGAATTTTACAAATTAAAATGCTAAAATCTGATTACAGACGTTGTTAGTTCCGCTAAACATAAGAAAAGGTTTAAGCATGTTTCTTACAAAAACACACTCAATTCAAAACAAATGTTAGATCACTTTTTCTACATATATTTTGAGTTTTTCTCTCAGTGTCATTTACCAAGCACTAAACATAAAGCTTTAGGAGATGGAGAGGAGGGTTGTGCGGAACCTATAGATTCCACGATGTCTGGCGATCTGGTCACGTACCGCCTGGGTAGGGGAAGGGGCGTGGGCGTGGCTCGGTGTTAGCCAAGTCAAATGTCAACGCACCATCAATTGACTTCCCCTCTATCCGTCGGCTCTCGATGGATGTGTTTAGTTCCTCGCTCCTCCCTGCTGCCTCCACAAATTCGATCCGCATTGTTTCACTATTTTTCTCATTTATTATTTTTCCTATCAGTTGATTTATGCATAGCCAGCACGTTTTGCATACTTTTATTTTGCAATATTTAGCGTAATGAAATTACTGCAAACAAACGTGAAATATATCCCATTGTTTTGGACAGCCCCGCCCCCCGCGGAGTGACTGTCTACGGTGCCGGCTTCTTCCTGATTGAAAGATCGATGATTTTAGCGATCTTTGGTCTTCGGATCTCCGTTCTCCGCAGGTGATCGCTTTTGGGGGAAGTCGAACGAACATTGAATTCGTTTCGCCTGTTGGCACCAAAAAATTTGTTTCGTTTTGTTTTCTTTTCAAACAATTTATTAGCATCTGCGAAGGTCTGTTTTCGTTTCAGTGTCCGTTTGATTAAGTCTACGGGAGGGCTTTTTTTTGCAAATAAAAACTAAAAGTCGTACTAATAACAAGACAGGAAACGATAATAAGAGAGATACTAGACCATACTGTAAAACTTTAAATGTTTATATTTATAATAATAACTATTCCAAACATTTACTAAAAAAGATATTGAATATAAACCACCGCAGCGGTGTATTCGAATGAGTCAACGACAGGGAAAAAACTGACCCAGTCCTCCGATTCGTATACATCGTTTCGTTTTGTATTAAGATAACGAAAGCTCTTATATATATATATATATATGTTTATACGGAGATAAGCATTTTGTTTGGGCTCTCTTTTGCTCTCTGACTGGTGAGCACTGAGAATGTTAATTTAAATTAAATAAACACATAAAGAGAGAAAAAAACTCTTTAATATTGTACTAAGAAGTGGGAATATATTCGTAAATTATTTTATTTGGCGTTCTCTTATCAAAATCTGAAAAAAGGGAATCCCATTTTTTAAGAACGTTGCCTGCTTGGATTGGCGAAAGAAATGCTTTTGCCAGTCGGTTCTTGAGTGGCAAGGCGTGAAGAACACAGAGTAATGAGCGGAAGAAACGAGAAAACTTCTGGAAGTGCCGGCAAAAAAGCTTCTGAAGAGCTACCTAGTGGAAGCAGAGTGAGAAAACACAATGAAGAGCCTTCTGAAATAGATGCAAAAAGGCCCAAGAAAACTGATGGAAACTTAGCGATTACTGAGGTGATGGAGTGCTCCATCTCAACTGGAAATAATGTAAAAAGCGCGAATGGATCTCCATCAGTTAAAACAATATTGGACTTAAACGAGTTTTGCTGGATCGCTATTTTTTCTTATCTCAGTTTGAGGGACCAACTAAAGCTGGCTGCTTCAAATCGAAGAATTTCTGAAATTTACAAGTCCTATATACGACATAGATACTCACACATTGATGAACATGTCACAGCCAACATCGAAGAAACTGATCTGGCCCATCTACTGGAACTTATGCGCGAGAAAGTGATCAGTTATGAGTCTCCGTTGGATTCTCAAAAGGATGGAGAGCAGCATTTGTGGCTCTTGAGAGACTACGCCAAGGGGCTGCAACACTTGAAGATGACTTTCCATCGCCCCAATTCGCGAGACCTCTTTAGTTTGCAGAAACTGACCTCCCTGCACGCCCGCCTGCATTTCGCCAATTCGGTACTCTGTACTAAATTTATTTCCAACCTTGTGCATTTGCCATGCCTACGGAAACTGAAACTGGAGGCGCCCGGCTACAATGGCGATGGGTTGCATATGCTGGAAAATCTCGAGTCCCTGGAAATCGGTGCTCATCCTGGATTCGATGCCGAAAAACTCTCGATTTGTTGCCTTAAGATGAAGAGACTTCGGCACCTCAACATAGGCAAGCACATCGACAACCTCACGGCGGAGAACTTTAGGGTCATCGTACGGAACTGCCAAAATTTGGAGCGGCTGGCTTTTGGAGAACACCTGCTTGAACTCAATGTTCCCTACGAGATCATCTGCCAGCTGCCTAGGCTGAAGCACTTGCAGCTGTGGCATTCGGGCTCTATCAACGCAAACTTAATCGAGGGACTCATCAACAAGAAGGGCGACCCACTGGAGAGTCTTATTTTGATCGGAAGGGAAATGAAGAGCGAGCAGGTGGAGCATTTGTGCTTTATATCCTCGCTCAGAGAGCTCCATGTAGCCTGTGATACTGTTCCCCTGCGGGGACTTTTGAAGCTGAAGAACATCCAGTACCTGCATATTGACATGCCAGATATTACCAACGATCAACTCATGGAACTGCTAAAGGGCTGTCCGCTCCTTAGTTTACTGAGTGCTCAGAACTGTAAATTAATTACGTCGGAATTCGTACGTGATGCAACTCGGTTTTGGAAGCAGGCACGCAGTCGATCCGAATTGGTCAAAATCGTATATCTGCATGATTCATCTGTAAATTGGAATATAGTTCGGATGTTCAATGACGATAAGGTTATTCGGTTTCTGCGGGGCTTTCTACGCTCTCCCATTTTAATAAATGAACAACTCACAAACATCAATTAAGTAAAACTGCCATCATACGTTCTCTAAATAATTGTATTTTTATAAAAAACTAAAAAAATAAATAAAGAAATATGTATAAATAAATTTAAATATTTGTCAATAAAATTGTTAAGCATATAAAGTTTAATTTCTGCTGCCTACTTTTATTTATTTTTGGTTAACCTAGACTGTCAAAAATCATTCAGCTGAACCCTCCACGAGGGCGCCGGAACGCCAATTGGCTATTTATGGTTTATTTTAATAGAGTTTGAGGTCGTATACGAAACATCGTTTATTTTACACTAATTTTTCAATTCCCAATCATATTCAATGCGATTTCTATCCGAAGTGGGAAGCTCTCATTATAGAATATGAACATCGCAAGATTTTTTTTCTAATGAAAGAACAGCCGTACTTAGAATATGAATACAAATTCAGATTTTATTTAAAACTGACCATTTAAAGTCGCGAATTAATTAAGTAAAAGTACATGTAAACTTCAAGTGAAAAACTCATACGAGCACCGACTGGTTTACATACCAACACATTTGTTCAAATAGACAACATTGGTGATTTTAATTAGACAAGAGGTATTTTGATTAATGGAATAAAAATGACCATAAGAATATACTTGAGACAAAAAGCACACCAACGAACTGAATCATTACTTTGTGTAGTTTTGGTTAGTGTTTCAATTTAACTTCAATTTAGGAATGACTGCATTCTTTGGGAATCACAACTCTTAATTAAGCCGCCAAAAATAAAATAAATTCCTTGCGCTTCGTTAGTGTTGCTGTTGTGCTGGGGCGAGACGTTGTACGGGATTGTAAAATTAAATTAAGTCATGTGCGGCGACAAATTTGGCAACCAATTAACAGCTAACAAATAGATGTCACTGTCTGCATTAATACATTTTTTTGTTCGCTTTTCGTAATTAGTGTTAATTTTTAGGGTAGCTTTTTGTCCTTAATAACACATGTGACAAATTACTCATTCGTTCTAAAAACGTCAAGATTTTTATTACAACCTATTTCTTATTTTAAAGTTAAATAAATAAAATTGCATTTTGTTATTTATAAAAAATATCAAAATACAAAATTGTATTAAAAGAAGTTTTAATTTTTTTCTAGATTTTATTATATAAATATTTGTTTTTGTTTGTGTAGTAACTTAGTAACTTAACCATATATGTTTTCTCTTGTCTCTTATTTGGCAAAGCTATGTGAGAAAATCAGAGTCTTTTGTTTAAACAGCAACCGTCACGCACGGCCCAAGATGAAAGTGAGTTATGCGACGTAGCGGCGTCTTTCTACTGCCTAGACTGGCATAAATCAAAAGACTTAGAAAACGAACGCGAAACAGCTGACGAACAGAGACGGAAAGTACAATGCGACAATTGATGACGCCGCCGAGCTTGTGTGTGTGTAAATGTACTTAGGTTTTTTTTTAGGGGAATCCGTGATGTCGTGCATGTTTCGAGAAAAAAAATATACAGCATATAGCAAGACCCGACATTAGTGTGGAAGCTTCTCCACCGTGCAGGTGTTGGTTACTGTTTTTTTTTTTCTTTTTCGTTTCTGCCGACATTCCGCTCTACGCCAACGCAGAGTGCTGGTGTACACATATATGTATGAGCTATATATAGTTGATCGGAGTCAGCTGAGGCTTCCTCTCTCTGACAGTTTCACAGTGAATGACTCTCCTCAGCTGGCTACGTTTTTGGTTAACCGGATCTGATTCTGTTGCCGTCTCAGACCTGGGAATTAATTCTGTTTGCTGGCTTGCTGTTGCCATCCATCCATCCATCCATCTATCCATCACTCACTCATACAGCTGTGCGCCATTCAGACAGCGGCGATCATTGCTCTCGAAAATGGTACGAAATATAGTCATGATTCGCAGCTTTTGCCTGCCTCTTGAGCCGTCAACGTCATAGAATAGCCGTGGCATGGCTTGCTCTCGGCGAAGAATGTATCTCATTCCAGGCTTCAGTTAATTTCGGCATTTTGCGGGTGCTGCCCCATGAAATGAATAACAAAAGTTATATTGTGGAAATAAAAAAAAAAACAAACTGGTTTAAACGCCTGTTATGATTAGCCCATCCAACAAGCACTTTTTAGACTGTTTTGGCATGTTTTCCTCTTCTTTTTTGTTTCGGGCATTGGCTTGGTAATTTTAAAACTGGTTTCCCACGAACCCCGCCATTCCCCATTGCAATTATACGTAAATAAACCATAATTATAACGTTTAGCGTCAGAACAATTACGCCTTGCAGATTTTTATCACTTTAAGGTGCCTTCTGTTTAACAAACATTTATTTTTACAATGCTTGTTCGTGTTTTTCATATGTGATTCATGCATAAATCCGCCTTAAAAAGGGTAAATTAATTATTGAATCTAGGGACTCACTGGTTGGATCTAAATATTTAAGATTGCTCATGCCAGAAAATAAACAAATGACAACAAGAAAATATATGTTTATTTCCGTAATTGCTCCGTAATTGTTACCTTACTTAATCAAATTTTCTTGTGTAGCGATCCGCCTAATATATCCGTTATAATCATCCGGGTGTGGTGATTACTCAAACCCAATTAGAATCAAGCAAAGTAGGTACTATAATTACGTTTTATGATGACAAGTCGAATGTAGATAATTTGCCAAAATTGCTTAGCAACTCATTGGAATCGCAAAGTAATAGACAAATATGCAAATTGTAAGCCTTAACATTCCTACAGTTTGGCCAATAGAGCAAAGCGTTTGGGTGTGACTCAATCCCCGGCGGCCGGAGCCCGAAGTCAATCAATTTTCCAGTCAATTAAAACCAAACTAAGTCAGCCAAATACATTTTCTAATATCACAATCTACAATTTATCGGATCAGTTGGGCTTTGGTAAAAACCGGCTGCTACTGTGTCCGCCGCTAGTCTGTGCGTAAATTATTTATCTAATTTGAGGTGAACATTTAAAGCATTCGCTGATCTTAACTAGCACAAATTTATGCGTTATTTACACGCATAAAATTTAACGAAATAAATGCAAATTAATTGCTTTATTTTTGAGAATGGCAAAGTGATGGCAAACAACTTGTTTCTAAAAATTTACACTCTGCCCGAATACCAAATTCTAATTATTCAAAATGTATGTAGGTGAAGGTTTAAGTCAATGTAACATTTTTCTTTTAAGTGAGTTAAAATTAAATTCAGTGGAAATTAAACTATATAATAATATAAATTATTCTCTCTGAATCATAACAGATATGTTTAGATATCTTTAATAATATTTTTTCTCAATATGGCTCTAAAAGAAAAGTATAGAATTCGATGAACCTAGGAACCACATTTTGTATCTAATATTATGTTTATTGATTTTTATAGTTATAAATGTAAATGTTATCATTCTATTCAGACTCTTCTTTTCTTTCCCAGCGCGTTATTAGATATAATAATATAACCGTTTAACCTTTCCCTTTACAGAAAAAATGTATAGTCAGACTGAAAAGCAGCGCTACGACGGCTGGTACAATAACCTCGCCCATCCCGACTGGGGATCCGTGGGTAAGTGGTGGACGGGACGGGAATTTCCGTCAGGCTGCTGACAACTTTCGAAAAAGGGCAGAACGTCGGATAACGTTCTTAATTATAATCACACTGCAAAAAAACCATGGCAATCATATTTAGGAAAAAAAACAAAATAAAGTAGATATTAAAGTATTTAAGCTCGGGAACTTGCAACATCATATTGATTGTTTAAATAATTAAAAATATCAAACAAATGTATTGAACTCTACTATATAGTAAAGATAAATATTATATACAATCTTAAGATCTACTTAATACATTTTTCTTTGAAAGTATGATCGGTCTGAATTTGCATGTGACTGTAATCTTTAGCAATGCCCTCGATTTGCATAGTCACCAGCTGGATAAAGCTCACCTGTTCCCCTCCCTTTGCTTCCAGACAGCCACCTGGTGCGCAAGGCGCCCCCCTCCTACTCGGATGGAGTCTATGCGATGGCAGGTGCCAACCGACCCTCGACCCGCAGGCTCAGCCGCCTGTTCATGCGGGGTAAGGACGGACTGGGCTCCAAGTTCAACCGCACCGGGCTGCTGGCCTTCTTTGGCCAAGTGGTGGCCAACGAAATTGTGATGGCCTCGGAGTCTGGGTGCCCCATTGAGATGCACCGCATCGAGATCGAGAAGTGTGACGAGATGTACGATCGGGAGTGTCGCGGCGACAAGTACATACCGTTCCACAGGGCAGCCTACGACCGGAGCACGGGTCAGAGCCCGAACGCGCCCAGGGAGCAGGTGGGTACCGGTGCTGGCCACGGCCCAGAATCACGGTGTGATCAATCTAGCAATAAATCCTACTCCGCAGATAAATCAAATGACTGCTTGGATTGATGGCAGTTTCATTTACAGCACCTCCGAGGCCTGGCTCAACGCCATGCGCTCCTTCCACAACGGCACCCTGCTCACCCAGAAGGATGGCAAGCTTCCGGTGCGCAACACCATGCGGGTGCCGCTCTTCAACAATCCGGTGCCGAGTGTAATGAAGATGCTCAGCCCGGAGCGGCTTTTTCGTAAGTAATGAGAGCTTGAATTTAAAAAGCGTTTATTTAATGAAGTAGAAATTATATTAACAAGTTGTTAAATGTGTTTTTGTATAGTTCTTGGCGACCCGCGCACCAACCAGAATCCAGCTGTCCTCTCATTCGCTATTCTCTTCCTGCGCTGGCACAATACCCTGGCCCAGAGGATCAAGCACCAGCATCCGGACTGGAGTGACGAGGACATTTATCAAAGGGCCCGACACACAGTTATTGCCAGCCTGCAGAATGTGATTGTCTACGAGTACCTACCCGCCTTCCTGGGCACCTCTCTGCCTCCGTATGAGGGGTACAAGCAAGATGTGCATCCAGGAATTGGACACATATTCCAAGCGGCTGCCTTTAGGTTTGGCCACACGATGATTCCGCCAGGCATATACAGGCGCGATGGACAGTGCAACTTCAAGGAGACGCCCATGGGCTATCCGGCTATCCGGCTGTGCTCCACATGGTGGGACTCCAGCGTGAGTTTTTGGGAATGTAGAAGAAGGATTTCTTAATAGTATAATTCGATTTCGCAGGGTTTCTTCACCGACACAAGCGTGGAGGAAGTGATAATGGGCCTGGCCTCGCAAATATCCGAGCGTGAGGATCCCGTTCTGTGCTCGGATGTACGGGACAAGCTCTTTGGACCCATGGAATTCACTCGCCGGGATCTCGGAGCTTTAAATATAATGCGAGGCCGAGACAACGGTCTGCCGGACTACAACACTGCCAGGGAGTCGTACGGCCTCAAGAGGCACAAGACCTGGACGGACATTAATCCGCCATTGTTTGAGACCCAGCCGGAACTCTTGGAGTAAGTTATTTATGATGAATTCTATAACTATTTGAGTAACAATTTCTCTTTCGCAGCATGCTCAAGGAGGCGTACAATAATCAGCTGGACGACGTAGACGTTTATGTGGGTGGCATGCTGGAGTCATACGGCCAGCCGGGTGAATTCTTTACGGCCGTGATCAAGGAGCAGTTCCAGCGACTGCGTGACGCCGATCGCTTCTGGTTCGAGAACGAGCGCAATGGGATCTTCACGCCCGAGGAGATCGCGGAGCTGCGCAAGATCACGCTGTGGGACATCATTGTGAACAGCACAGACGTGGCCGTTGACGAGATTCAGAAGGACGTGTTTATGTGGCGAACGGGTGACCCCTGCCCCCAGCCGATGCAGCTGAATGCCACCGAGCTGGAGCCCTGCACCTACTTGGAGGGATATGATTACTTCTCCGGCTCCGAATTGATGTTCATCTACGTTTGCGTCTTCCTGGGCTTTGTGCCCATCCTGTGCGCCGGAGCCGGCTACTGTGTGGTTAAGCTGCAGAACAGCAAACGGCGACGTCTAAAGATTCGACAGGAGGCGCTACGTGCGCCACCCCACAAGGGATCCGTGGACAAGATGCTGGCCAGGGAGTGGCTACATGCCAACCACAAGCGGCTGGTCACAGTCAAGTTTGGCCCGGAGGCTGCCATCTACACAGTCGACCGGAAGGGCGAGAAGCTGCGCACCTTCAGTCTGCAGCACGTGGACGTGGTCAGCGTGGAGGAGTCGGCCACAAACCACATCAAGAAAAAGCCGTACATCCTTTTGCGAGTGCCCAGCGACCACGACCTGGTGCTGGAGTTGGAGTCGTACGGGGCTCGGCGGAAGTTCGTGAAGAAGCTGGAGGATTTCCTGTTGCTGCACAAGAAAGAGATGACCCTGATGGAGGTGAACAGGGACATTATGCTGGCGCGAGCTGAGACCCGTGAGCGGCGCCAAAAGCGCCTGGAGTACTTCTTCCGCGAGGCCTATGCCCTGACCTTTGGCCTGCGACCCGGAGAGCGTCGCCGGCGATCGGACGCCTCCAGCGACGGCGAGGTAATGACCGTGATGCGGACCAGTCTGTCCAAGGCGGAATTTGCCGCCGCTTTGGGCATGAAGCCCAACGATATGTTCGTGCGCAAAATGTTCAATATAGTGGACAAGGATCAGGACGGACGGATTAGCTTCCAGGAGTTCCTTGAGACGGTGGTGCTCTTCTCGCGCGGCAAGACCGATGACAAGCTGCGCATCATCTTCGACATGTGCGACAACGATCGTAACGGAGTCATCGACAAGGGCGAGCTCAGCGAAATGATGCGCTCGCTGGTGGAAATCGCGCGGACAACGAGTCTGGGCGATGACCAGGTCACCGAACTGATCGACGGCATGTTCCAGGACGTCGGGCTGGAGCACAAGAATCACCTGACCTACCAGGACTTCAAGCTGATGATGAAGGAGTACAAGGGCGATTTCGTGGCCATCGGGTTGGACTGCAAGGGAGCCAAGCAGAACTTCCTTGACACCTCCACGAATGTGGCGCGCATGACCTCGTTTAACATTGAACCGATGCAGGACAAGCCACGTCACTGGCTGCTGGCCAAGTGGGATGCCTACATTACGTTCCTCGAGGAGAACCGCCAGAACATCTTCTACCTTTTCCTCTTCTACGTTGTGACCATTGTGCTCTTTGTGGAACGCTTCATCCACTACTCGTTCATGGCGGAGCACACGGATCTGCGTCACATCATGGGCGTGGGCATTGCCATTACCAGGGGTTCCGCTGCCTCGCTCTCCTTCTGTTACTCGCTGCTGCTGCTGACCATGTCCAGGTGAGTCCAGAGAGATCTGACAAACTGCTTAAACTAACTCCTCTTTTTATTCTAGAAACCTGATCACCAAGCTGAAGGAGTTCCCCATTCAGCAGTACATTCCCCTGGACTCCCACATCCAGTTCCACAAGATCGCCGCCTGTACGGCTCTCTTCTTCTCGGTGCTGCACACGGTGGGCCACATTGTGAACTTCTACCACGTATCCACGCAGTCCCACGAGAACCTGCGCTGCCTGACCCGGGAGGTGCACTTCGCTTCGGACTACAAGCCGGACATCACATTCTGGCTCTTCCAGACCGTAACCGGTACCACGGGCGTCCTGTTGTTCATCATCATGTGCATAATCTTCGTGTTTGCCCATCCCACGATCCGGAAGAAGGCCTATAACTTCTTCTGGAACATGCACACGCTGTATATCGGCTTGTACCTGCTCAGCCTTGTCCACGGTCTGGCCAGGCTGACTGGTCCGCCCCGTTTCTGGATGTTCTTCCTGGGACCGGGTATCGTGTACACCCTGGACAAGATTGTCTCGCTGCGTACCAAGTACATGGCACTGGACGTGATTGAAACGGACCTGCTTCCCTCCGACGTGATCAAGATCAAGTTCTACCGGCCGCCCAACCTAAAGTACCTCTCTGGCCAATGGGTGCGGCTATCGTGCACTGCCTTCCGGCCGCAGGAGATGCACAGCTTCACGCTGACCTCGGCGCCGCACGAGAACTACCTCAGTTGCCACATCAAGGCTCAAGGCCCGTGGACGTGGAAGCTGCGCAACTACTTTGATCCCTGCAATTACAATCCGGAAGATCAGCCGAAAATCCGGATAGAGGGCCCGTTCGGGGGCGGCAATCAGGACTGGTACAAGTTCGAGGTGGCGGTAATGGTGGGCGGCGGCATTGGCGTGACCCCCTACGCCTCCATTCTCAACGATTTGGTCTTCGGTACGAGCACCAACCGCTACTCGGGCGTGGCGTGCAAGAAGGTATACTTCCTGTGGATCTGTCCCTCGCACAAGCACTTCGAGTGGTTTATCGATGTGCTGCGGGACGTTGAGAAGAAGGACGTGACCAATGTGCTGGAGATACACATATTCATAACGCAGTTCTTCCATAAGTTTGATCTGCGAACTACTATGCTGGTGAGTAAAGGTGGAACAAGGAGGGAAATCAAGGGAACACATTAAGATGATCAAATATAAAAATTCTCCGATTTTAATTAAATTAATTTGCTCATTATCTTTATTTCCAGTACATCTGTGAAAATCACTTCCAGAGGCTGTCAAAGACCTCAATATTCACTGGCCTTAAGGCAGTGAATCATTTTGGTCGCCCGGACATGTCCAGCTTCCTGAAGTTCGTCCAAAAGAAGCACTCATATGTAAGCTTTAAATTATTTACTCCTTACATAATATATATTTAAATCTTTCCTTTTTTTATAGGTCTCCAAAATAGGCGTATTCTCGTGCGGCCCACGGCCGCTGACCAAGAGCGTGATGTCTGCCTGTGATGAAGTTAACAAAACACGAAAGTTGCCTTATTTCATACACCATTTCGAGAACTTTGGCTAGGCCTGCCAGCGCCAGCGATAACACCCATTCACACCTGCCAGCTGCCCCGTCACCCCACGTTCTACCTGCCGCCCGTTTCTCTCTCAACGAAAGCTAATTAATTGTACTCCTAAGGTTCATTCACTAGGCTAAGCGAACTCGAATTCGGCAGAATCCCCTGTACTTAACTCTCGCCCTCTCTCTTAATCCTAGGCTACGCGTACAATCATAGTTTAGAAATGTTTTGTTTAGTGTATTATATGAAAATGTATCACCTATCTCCCATTGTAACGAAAAAAAAATCAGTGAAAGATCAACAAAAGCAAGATCAACAACAAAACGGCCTCTACTTATATGTATGTATGTATGTATATGTGTATTTATTGAAAATATGATTTGTTATCAGTTTTTGTAAACCGTTCGCATTATTTATTGAAAATTTACGATTATATTGATTATCCGCAAACGAATCGAAACTTAAGAAATGCTTTTTCAAATAATTTAAATGGCGACGAACTGCTTGCTAAGCCAGGCAGGTGAAGTAAGCAGTGCAAAAGCGCCTGCAGTGCAGGCTTGCAAGGTAAGTTTATTAATTAAGGTCAAACATATATGCCTAAAGTAGGCTCTTTAAATATATTCAATTTAGGAGATATCAATATTAAAGAATATTTAATTTTTGGTTTTTAGAACCATATTTCCTCTCTTAAACAATTTCTTAATTTACACTTAAATTAAAATCACTGAAGCAGTGTTAAAGCAGTTCAATTCAAGCAGTTCATAAAAGCAGTGTTCAATATTTGTGCCACCACTGTAAAAAGGTAGTACAAAGTACGCAAGTGCGGAAATCAGCTGATAAAGGATGTTTTTATCAACAATCAAGCACAGAGGAGTAAATATTTTTCACTTTTAGCATTGCCATAAATAAATGGACGTATAAACCGGGAATTAAGCTGAAATATTCAGGCGTCATGGAGGCTATCAAGCACTTTACAATGGAAACCTACACCAACATGCTCAATCGCGAGCTGTCCATCAACGAATGGGCCCAGGAGCGGTTAGTTTTGTGGTATTATTAAATAAAACTAGAGTAAATTAAGAATTGATCTTTACAGCTTGAATTCTGGAGCCCCGCTGTGGGCCTTCATGAGCGTATATCTGGACCCCAGCAACCTTTTTAATCTGTTCATTCCGCTGTGCGGCATCTTTAGCCAGGAGCTGCTCATGCACCTCTTGACGGCGGTTAGTCTGGTCAGCACCCTCAACTCCTTCGAAAAATGGTATGCCATTAGTTTCTTGTATAAAAATAACTTGAAATTAGAGTTCCTAATGAATACAATAGGATTTATCCGGAGATGCGTCCCTTGTGGTGGCTGCGTGAGCGGTTCGCCGATAAGAAAGTGTCCGTCAAGCCGCCGGTGGCCTTGGAGAGCCACCAACTTAGCTGCGAGACAAGCGGCGGCCTGCCCTGCGCCCATTCGATGACTCTCACAGTGTTTGTTCTCATCCTGGGCTCGTTCTTCTTTGTCCACTGTTGGAATCGGTTCAGGTCCTGGCGCTCACCCATTTGGCGCTGTTTGATGTACCCGGTGATCGTGGGCTCGGTGGTCTGCATGTGGTTGAGTCGCCTCTACCTAGCCACAGAGTTCTTGCACCAGTGCGTCATAGGCAGCTACATTGGCCTCAGGCTCCTCAATACCTTCGAGGCCCACGCCATCTACCTGTTCTCGCGACCGCGTCTCCTTCTGGTGTCGGTGGTACTCGCCTTGGGAGGACTCGCGGTGGCAGTGTATTTTATCAAATTGGACATGGACTTGGATCCACATTGGTCTGTGCGTCAGGTGAGATTGTATAGAACTTTAAACGGGAAAGACTTTATTACATTGTGTCCTGCCAGGCTTTCAAATGGTGCCCAGAGCCCACGTATATGCGGCACGAGGCAAGTACCATTTTCCTCCTTGCTCGAGACTTGGGTAATCTGATGGGACTGGCGCTGGCTTCACCCCTCTCAAATCTGTAGGTATCTTGTATTTAAATCAGAAAAAAGACTTTCTATATCTCTTTTGCAGGCCAAACAAGAAGTCGTCTTTTTGGCGAAGGTGCAGTGTCCTGGGTGCTTTGGAGTTCCTCAATTACGGACTCCGCCTGGCCACACCCAAGCAGCATGGACGATTCGCTTTCCTAGCCTACGAGTTCTCGAGGAATGCATTACATTCGCTGGTGCTCGTGAAGTACTCAACGCGGTTCTACTAGACTGAGATTAAGATATTTTATATGTATATAAGGAAAGAGATCTTTAAATTTAATTAAGTTTTAAGTATTAACATCTAAGCTCTTACTAATTAGTTTGCAACAACAAGCTCCCAGTTTAATGGTTACAACTTTCTTCAAAAAGAGTAAAGGTAAATAATAAATAATCTGCATCAGAGATTTTATTAAAAAAGCCAAGACCTTATATTTCCGCTTTAGTTTATAATTTATTAACTTAGAGTTAGCACCCATGTGTTTAATTTATACTTATATTTGTGCAATTAAGAATCAAACTACAATAATACAAGAATAAATACTCTTAAGCTTTTATTTGAACAAGCCTAATGGTGAAATTAACAAACAAATTTGGTACCAACTCCATGCCAAAGACCACAACTGCCTTAATTGGACTCAGAAAACATTACTAATTGAAGCTACCCTAGTGTTACCGTCGCGGTTGGCCATAACGAGGTTGGTGTTCTTCTGCGACATCCGCCTGTCTGCGCGGAAGAGGCAGTCCACGCGATCTGCTTCGAAGAAGGCATAGACAACGCGCAAGTTGTTGGTGAAGCCACCGCCATCCTTCCAGGCACTCAAGATTACAATGGGATCCCCATCGCCGATGATTTCCATCTTCTTGGCACAGGTGAGGCCGAAGTGGACACGCTCGTCCACGTCGGTGGCATAGTCGCTGCTGGGCTCGGCGGTGTACAGCATGGGCAAGACGCCGCGGTGTATGTAGACCCAGCGGGCGGATCGCTCGCAGCGGGTGACCGCCATGATGGGGCAGCGTGGTCGGAACTTGCTAACCAGCGTGGCCGACCGACCCGAGGAGGTCAGCACCAGTATCAGTGTGGCGTTGGTTTTCTTGGCCGTCTCCACGGCGGCGATGGCCAGCGAATGCGCCGCGTCCAGCTCACCGTGCACCTCGCTGACCAGGTCGGAGAAGAGGTCGCGGAACCAGAGCACCTTTTCCGCTTCGCGACACAGCTTGTCGCAGATAGCCACCGTCTCGGTAGGATACGGCCCGATGGCTACCTCAGATGAGAGCATGATGCAGTCGGCGCCATCTATGATGGCGTTGGCAAGGTCGAAACATTCGGCCCGCGTTGGCTGCACCTCAGTGCGCATGGATTCCAGAATGTGCGAGGCCACGATCACCGGCTTGCCGGCCTTGTTGCACTGCCCCAAGATGCTCTTCTGGGTAATGAACAGCTTGTGAATGGGTATTTGGGTGCCCAGATCCGCCCGCGACAGAAGCAGGCCGTCCGCCGCTCGCATAATCTCCGAGAAGCGGCTCAGCGCGATCTTGCTGTCCATCTTGGCGATGATCTTGATGTGCTTGCCCTTCTCGCCGAGCACCGCTCGCAGCTCCTTAATGTTCTTGGCACATCGCACAGCCGAGGCAAAGAGGAAGTCCACGTTAGCCTTCATGCTGAATTGGATGTCGAACATGTCCTTCTCAGAGACGGCCGGTAGATCGATCTCGATTTCGGGCAGGATCACGTTGCAGTTGTTCTTAAGCTGACCGCCCTGGATGACCTCGCAGAGCAGCCCGTCAACGCCCACCTCCATGATGTGGAGCAGCAACTTGCCATCATCGATGAATAGGCGGTCTCCGGTCTTGGTCAGATTTATGATATTCGGATAGTCCACGTAGACAGCGTCCTTGTTGCCCTTGTCATAGAGGTCCCGGTTGATCGAGAGCCTCAAGTTGTCGCCGGTGCGCAGGAACACATCTCCATCCAATAAGCCCGTCCGAATCTGGGGTCCTCGGGTATCTGCCGCAATGGCCACCGTTCTTATGTGTCCCGTCTCTCTGTGAATCCTCTCCAGCGCCGCATTAATCAGCTCGATGGTCTTTGAGTGCATCTCGTGCGACTCATGCGCAAAGTTCAGTCGGAAGATGTTTACGCCCCTCATGATCATGTTGTATATGGTGTCCGTATTCCTCGAACTGTGGGATATGGTAGCGATTAGGGACACCAGACGTTGGTGCGAGGCGGGCTTGGTGATTTCCAGCTCGCAGATATGGTTCAGCTCGGTGGAACCCTCCCTGAGTATGGTCTTTGCGGAGTACGACATGGTTATATTCGAACTGAAGGGTTTTTAAGACTATTGAGGAAATTTTGAATATATTTTTTTATAATTTTAAAATAAACTTTACAATATTTTATATAAAGTCTTCTGACGTACTACGGAAATAAAAATAGACTTTTAAAAGGATTTGACATATTTCAAAGCCACTTTGATGAATAAATCATTTTGATGAAGTACCTTGGAATATTTTCGAACTAAAGTTAGTTCCAAATGGAAGTCATTCTTCAGTTAAATTCAATATATTTGACATCATCAATGACTTATAAAATGTATCTTTTCCTTGTGATATTCACTCTTACAGATTCTTCCTGCACAAATTAAAACATCAACTTCCATCCATTTTCTTTCAATAATCTTTTATTTTTTCTATTTTTTAGCTCTTACTTATCAACGGCTCAATGGAGGCTACTTAAATAACAAAACTAATTACATAAAATAATTAAAATTAGCACTTACAAACGCTATTAAATTAATTGGAGCTATTTGCTAACTACGTACATACTTCGAGTGCTTAAGTACATTGACTTTAGCTTTTGATTCAGCTTAAGCTTAACCGCGACTACAACTAATGGCAGCACATGCACTACAGTTAATAAGGCTTTAAATAATAACGCTAATGTAAATGCTTTGCAAATGAGTTTAAATTAATTGAAGAGATGAAGACTTGAACGCTAACTGAAATGGAACGAGAGCTACGTCTAATTTGTCCGATATGTGTGTATCTTGGTTGATTGCCACTGGCACTAGCACGGACTATCTGCAGCCGCAGGACTCCACGACCATGTTGGGCAGGGTCTTCACCGTGGCCGAGCTGCTCGAGTCCATCACGACCAGCTGCAGCGAGGAATACTGTTTGGCAGTGCAGCAGGGCACCAGCTCCAGCGACTTGTTGGCACCGCTTGTTGAGAGAATTTTCTGCAAGGAAGAAAACAGGATTCAATTAATATTTTCCAGAACATATTTATTATATTTTCAGGACACCTACCATCAGGGAGCTGTGGTGGGAGGCCGCTTGCGTCACACTCGCCACCGAGCTGCAGGATCCGCGGCAGAAGTACGCGTTGTAACCCTCCGGCTTCAGGATCCAATTGCTCCAGCCAATGTCCTTGAAGGAGATGTACAAATGTTCGCGACAGCACTCGGTCATGCCGCTGGAGCAGTTGACGCTGCGCTTCTGGCGGCTCTTCCTCCGCCTGTTCTGCATGTCGATCATGATGAACGGCCGGTAGTCCTTGTCCACCGATATGATCTCCTCCATGTCACCGACCTCGCAGCCCGTGCAAGTGATCTGAATGAGATGGCTCAGATCGTGATCCCCGATCCAGCGCTTAATGGGCCATTCGATATCGATTTTCATCCACTCATCTGAAGGTAAAGGAAGAAACGGAGGGAGTTAGATATAATTTATAGTTTTTGTAACTAAATAATTGTAAATCTAATTCCTTTTCCCTTAACTATTCTAGTAACTTTTGAACTTGAATTTTATAAATATCTACATTTAATATATTTTATTTTTATTCCTGGAACAAAAGTGTAGCTTGAATTTATGTTATCACTCAACTGACCCGAGGAACTCCCAAATTCGTGCTTCTTGGCCAAAGTTCAATTGACAATATTTTGGCATGTTATTCACCCACACGAAACCGAGAGTCAGAGCTTCGGGCTGCTATCACGAATCTGCGAAATGATCTGTCTAATTGAAAACACAAACATGATGATGGAGCTGGCGGTTCAGCGGCTGTCAGCGTTGCCACTTATCGGTCAGCGGTATTATAATAATTATAAAACCATCTAGTATATGCTTGTCACTGGCTTTGATTTCTCTCCTAGGGGTATTTGGGGTCAATTTCGGCTGTGTTTCGTGGCTGACCAAAGGTCCAAACGCGTCTCTACGCCACGATTACGTCTTGGGGACGATTCCACTCCACCACTCACCTTGCTCATTCACCGACTGCAGGGCTATGGTCTTGGCCACCGGCAAATACTTTGAGTCCTTTTTCTGCTCCACTTCCACTTCAGAGACGACGATCGTCTGCCTCGAGGTGGTGCTGTTCAGGGAGGACTCATTCTGAATAGTTGTGGTGCGATTCTGCTTATTCTTGAACAGCCACAGGACAGCGGTGCTGACATCGAAGCCCTCGGCATCGTCGATCTTGAAGCTGAAGCACATGGAGGGTTTTCCGCTCAAGCGATTGCACTCGATCTCCTCTGTAAGGCAAAAGGATAAATCTTGGTTAAGTTCACTTTACATTTTAAACTTTTGTTTAGTAAAGTTAAGAATTAAAACTTTTTTCGTCATTTTATGAACTTATTTAGTAGATTTCTTACCTCTTTTAAGCAGTATAAACTTCTTGCTGGTTCGCGCATAGTAGTCGTCCAGCTCCTTGTTCTTGGAGCTGTCGTCCGGATGGGACAGGCTTACGCCGTCAAAGATAGGCTTCGGCAGCTCTACGGCGGATACATTTGGACTCTCCTTGAGTCGGAGTTTCTCCAGAATTTGTTGCTTGACGAACTCGATGCGCAGATGTGTCAGCTGCTCCTCGGTGATGTGCTCCACCTGGCGATTGCTCTCGCACTTGGGACAGCCGCCGTTGCCGCTGCCGCTGGGCTTGACCGATATGGTGATGTTCTTCTCCATTAGGTCGGCTTCCGGCACCATGGGAGGCACCACAGGATCCTCGTCTTGTTCCGGCAGAACCTCTTCATCTCTCCGTTGCTCCTCCGCCATCAATTCATTGCGGACAAAGTCCAGCGGAGAGAGATCGAGCTGCTCCTCGGACGAAAGGTAAGGCTCCTCCGGGGCATCGCCGAACATGCGCGGATAGTCCTCGCTCTCCACAGGACTCTGCTGACGGTGGGACTTCTCCTCCTCCTCCATGAGGTGCTGCCACAGGCGGGGAACCTTGAGCTGCTCGCCGTGATGGTTGTAGCTCAGCTCCTGCCTCAGCTGGTGCTCGCGCTTTTGGATGGCATGGAGCCTGAGGCGGGCATAATACTCCTGCTTGGTGATCGGCGCTTCGTCCTCCTCGCTGGTCGGGTCCGGTTCCAAGTGCTTGATCTGGCGAGACCGCTGCTGGCGAATGTGGTGCTCCTGCTGCAGCTGCTGTGACGTGTGCTGAACGTGGGGATACGGCTGGTGTTTGGGATTCGGGCGCAAAATATCGCCTCGGGAGCTGGGATGCGAGCGGGCGTGCAGGCGATTATATATATTTTTATTCTCCAAAGCCAGACAGGCCAACAGTACCAGGATAATAAAATATTTGGCCATTTTTGTGGTTGAACTGCGTTACTTGCTCTTGAAATTGATTGGTTTAACCAAGTTGTATTCGCTTTATATGATTTCACTCAAACTTTTCGGCTGTTGCTGATTGCTATCTCTTTGGCAGCATTAAAAAATCAATGGTAGTGGCTTTTCGATTTACAAAACTCATAGAATTGCAGAGAATTTCACTTATAGTTGCCGTTGTAGAGCCTGCTTCGAACGCTGTTTGAAAATTGATTTGAGAAACTGTTGGTTTATTGCAGGCGACTTATACGCTTGGATGCATGATGAGCAACTTTGAGATTTCCTTTGGTCCTGTCTGCAATGAAAAAGGACATGTCAAGTGGAAATTAGTGGATGTCAAAGACTGATCTTTAGTTTAAAAGCTACTAGAACTTTATACTTTTCAAGGATATTTGATCAAAGTCCTTTATTTTTAAATTAAGAAATAATTTTTAGTTAATAATAGCACCTTAGCTACCTATCTAAATTGAATAATAATTAACTAAGCCACTTGCACCTGCATTTATCACTCCCTATGCCCGAGTTCTCACTTAAATTTTCAAGAAATTTCATCATTTTTTTTCTTGCCTTGTCAAATTCATAGATCGGCAAAGGCGGCAAAGTGCAAACTTTTCGACATTAATTTTCAAAAGATTTGTGTTTCGAGCACAGTTAATTGCGCCTTATCACGGCCCGGATGAAATTGCGCTATAGCTAAAGGTGAAGCTATAGCTTTAGGTTAATCGCCAAGCGGGCTAGGATTCGGATCGATTCAGAGAGCGTAGTTTTCGCAGAGTTGCTGATAAGCAGGTGCAATTAGGTGGCAATTAGGTGGACCCCACACGTACCGCACTGTGATTATTTTATTGGATTCTGATTTTGATGACTTGGCACTCGATCACTTTGAACCCGGACACGAAACGCGAGTGGATCTTTGGCTTTGCTTTGGGTTTTAACAGCGTATCAATGTTTTCCTTTTTTTTTTTATTATTATTATAATTTTTATTGGGAGTGCGTTTCCTTTTTCCGACATGCGGCAGCGCAAACGAGTTGTGAATGAATGAAGCAGTTGACTGATTAGTAGACTCATTTATGTGACGAACGCCCAGCGGGCGCTGATTGATCGTTCCGCGAGCGAGAGAGCACGAGTCGCGAGGCTGCCAGCCGAAGCCACCCGAAGTGGCCCGATCCGAGCCGAGTCCACCCGAAGCCGGCACACGATCGTCGTAATGGCGAGCTTAATTCCGCAGACTTCCCATGGTTTATGGTTACATGGCGGCGCTCTCGCCGAAGACAATTGCATGTGCAAATCGCAGCGGTCATTGCATCAGCTTCGATGCACAAAGCTGCATAAATTCTTGCTGGCTTCTTGGCTTTTTTATTTTTTTTATTTTTGGGTTGACTTTATTTTTGGCTTCCGCTGCCCACCTGTGAGGCGCCACGCCCCTCCACGCTATCGCGTCGCGGTGGTTTCGTTTTTGGCAAGCGTTTGGCCGCAGCACGGGGGGTTTTGATACCAATTGAATTTATGAGCGGATTTCGGATCGAGTGGCCCATTCATGCTAATTGCCCCGCAGCGCTATCAAGCTTGACTTTGATGATCCGACCCGATTGTGTGTCAATCAATTAATAGTGAGCACGTTGCTGATAAGCTCTCCGGAGCCCGTAGCCCACCGCGAAATGCTTTATGGTCCATTTGCCAGGGCGCTTGCTTCACAAACGAGGGCACGGAGTATGGAATCAAGCCATTAACCATGCCCACTATGTGATTTACGCTGCCCGGTCAATCGGATTCCGATTCGGATTCGGATTCCGATTCGGATTCCGGCAATCGATAAGCACGATTAAAAATCACTCGCATTCCAAATGACTGGCGCCCCTTAATTGTCGCTTGTATTTTCCATTTCCATTTCCAATTCAAATCCAAAATCAAACGAAAGTGTCGGGTTCGGGGAAATTTGCGGGGACTTTCACAGCTATATGTTTATTTTCGTTGGGGAATTTCATCACCCAACTGAATTTCTTTTGTTCATTTGTTCTGGTCTAAATGTGGAACAGTCGGGTAAGGTCAAGAAAACGGTCTATATTGTACGTACATTCATACGTATATGAAGGCCAGATCACAGATCACGAGTTAATGTCGTACTACACTTAATTTCAATTCGATCTGCGAGGAGGAGAACACGTGCCCGCTCTGCTAGTCACGAACCGGGATTTTCTAAAGTCAATTAGATCATCGAAATTAATAGAAACTAATAATATTATATGGAAAGATGTCGGTGTCCATCAAGTGTGGACAGGCTGAGAGTAGGCCTCGGAGATTAGCGAATTGTTGCAACATTGTGTTCGGGGTTGAATGGCAGATAAGTGAGGCATGTGAGTTAATAAGGATAATATTCTTAAGGAGCTCTCTAGCTAGAGAACAGGGCTTTTACTATTTATTTTATTTTTATTACCATTCAAAATTTCACATTTTTATATATTTAAGTTAGTTTAATATTTCCTAGAAATTCGCCTTTCAGCGACCTATAGATTCTAGAGTTTTCTGATTAATTTCCTGAGTCATTGGAACTTCCAACTATCTACCAAACTACTTTGGGCAATTTATTGAAGCCTTTCAATTAGTTTAATCTCACAAAATGAAAAGTAATTTTCACATTAATCGAAAATTTCAAACTCGAAATTTCCCAACCATGTCGATTACGTCCTTGCCTTCAGCATAGGTCGCCCCACTTATCATCTCATCGCATATTTTTCCACAACCAATCTACGTAGATTGCCACGTTCCAAAATCTCGATTTTTTCCACGCCGCACAAAGTGACGTCGATTATGACAGCCTTGGGGGGGCCATTACAACAGATCGGATGAGATGGGTTGAGATCGGTCGGATCAGGAAGCGCGGACTGGCACACTTTCCTTGACGTAATGCCAGCTCTGCACTGCCTGCTGCAGTGCAACGCCTGACCGACTTATCAAAGAAATCGATCCGAGGCGTGCGCCGCGACTCGGGCGACGAAAAGGGGGTCGGAATGGAAGAAGCTCAAGAAGGTCACTCAACGCTCGGCGATCGCGGCAGAGCGCTGCGCTACGTCATCGAGCACGCCAGCGGCGCGTGATCGGATCCGCAGCAGAAACAAAGCCCAACTCTGCCGGTTGTCAAGTCAATGCAAAATCGCAGCTGAAAGAGCCAAGTGGAGAGTGGAGTGTGAAGTGTGGAACGTGGAGTTGGGTCTGGAGGCGAGATGCGCTCAGCGAGGTGCAAAGTACAGCTGATGCACACAAAAAAATGTGCTTCTTATAAACATAATCTTCAGAATTAAATAGCTCAAGACTTTGAATGTAGAAGTCCTACCCTAATTTATAGCACAATTAATAATTTACATACAAAATAAAATAAATGACGTCCGAAATAATAATTGCCAAAAAGAAATGAATTAATAAGAATTCTTAGGGAAAATTCAAGACACGTGTCTATAGCTTACTGGGTTCTGCCGTCGAATTGAAGGTAAGATTTCGGTAGGTTATATAAAGATTTACAACAACTACCAATGACTGAATCTTTTAGTTCTTAAATATTTATATTTCATTAATAAAACCATATAATATTTGGTTATTTGATACGAAACCAGCTCCAGTGGACTGTTATTACGTGTCTTTATTTTAATTTTTCTTTCTGTGTGAAGAAGAAGGGGAGCCTTCTGCTCTGCTTGGGGGTTTTCCATGCCGCTGTCCATATCATTTTCGCATTAATTACGGGGCAGCGGCCGGGGCTATCGTAAGTGGCTGCCATTATCACTGGCTGCTTGCTGCATTTCTCTCGCCTGCAGTTGAATGCACTGCGACAAAATAAGAGTGCCACCTCTCTTGTTTTCGGCAATAAATCCCAAGATTCCGATCCCGATCCCGATCCCAGTAGCGATCTCGATCACGCTGTTCACGGCGATCATCGACCGGGAGCATGCCTCGCAGTGACCTTTGGAACCGCTCACGGAGATTGCCCAGATTGGCAGCCGCAGCGCAAATTAGTACTTAATCTGCCTTAATACTTTTTCGCCACACGTTCTAAGGCGATGCCTTCATAAATTTGTTTCAGGATTTTCTGGGATCACTGGTGCCAATAAATTAAGCAAATTTGGCCAATTTGGAAGCTCTCCGCCTGGCATTAGCTTTTCAAATTTGCACACGTCGGCCAAGAGCTTTTGTAGGTTATGCGGAATAGGCTCGAAACCAAAAAAAAGATATTCATCATCAGCGGCAATCAATCACAGAGCAGGAGGTTTATTGAACATTGTTTATTGAACACCTTGATTAGTTTTTAATCAGAGAATGAGTTTCCGCAATGATTTTTGAAATTTCCATGCCTTGGGTTATGCCCAATTATTCTGATATCGATTTTATGATCTTGTAGTCTCTTCACAATTTCACCACAAAAATCACTATCTAAATTAGGGACCGCACTCTTGTTTATTAATTAAGAATCCGTGAGATTTATATTTGTATTTGGTCGCTTTAAAGCTTGACGATTGTTTTAAGTCGCCATTTATTAGTTCACACATTCATATAAAAAATATATATTTTGCATTATATAACTCACCAAACTTTTAAATAATCCGTTAAAAATTTGTTCTGCTTTCCCGGGATGCTTTGCGAATGTCCTTGAATATTTTATAGCTATTTTTCCTTTTTATTGTTTTTGCAAAATCATTTGCTCAGAATAATCATTGTTTTTATTTCACCATTTGAACTTGATCTCCTCGGAGTGACAAGTAACTATTTATTAAACAAAACAAATCTGTTTCGCTCTTTGCTTTCTAACCGAAAGTGTTTTTTCCACCGATTGTCCACAAAGTCACCGAGTATGTACTGAGATTTCAGCAGTTTCGTGTGTCACCAATTGGTTATTTCTCGATTTAATTTTTGGTCCGATCGTTGGGAACGTCTGCGTGTGAATAATTCGACGATGGACGGCAGCGACCGCAAAGGCTGCCCTGGAATATGTGCGACTGTGGTGTGGGTATGGGTATGGGCTTGGGTATGGGTATGGGTATGGCCCAGTCTGCAGGCGGCAGACAGGCAAGTTGTTTGATAACAGCCAGCAAGCTGTGACTTGCCAAGTGATGCGCAATTTTTTTTATTTTTTCCCGAGAACGGGAGCGAATGAGAGCGGTGATCTGATAAGGCTCGACTTTCCCCCCTCTGTCACTTAATTACTCTCTCCGGGAGCAGCGCTTCAAAATCCGGTTGGCACCCTCGGTTCCGTTCGCCTCCTGCGTCGAACACCCACGCCGCACAGTGGGCCAAAACACGGCTTTTAAGAGACCAATTATGCTAAGCATAAAAATTAGCATTAGAAAATTTCTTCTGAGCAAGTTAAAAAAAGCTTTCACAAATTGTTCCTTTAGTGACTTAAACAACTAAAATCGGGTGGGATTATAAACATATTCTCAATTTGAGATCTTTCTTATCTTTATTTAAAGTTTGATTTATTTATTTAAATTGAGACAGTTTTCCCTCTTAACTATTGTAAAATGCGTTATTTCTACTGTTTAGGACTGGAATTATTATCTATAGGTCGCTTTGTGAATTCATTTTTAATGACTCATAGTCTTAGTTGTTAAAGGTAGCTTAATATAAATATATAATTTGATATAATTGAAAATAAATCTCAATAATAAACTGGCTAAACATGTATATTTACATATATAAATAATTTTATTGCCAATATAAAATACTATTAGGATGGGTAAAATATTTAACATATACACTTTTCTTGCTATCTTCAACATAATATAATTATTTTTATAGTACGTAATTTTCATATTCATGCACATATTATATGCTTTCGTTCCACTGTACATCGTGTCTTAAGCTTCCAGCGTCGAACAAGTTGCATGTTCGATGTTGGAACTTGATCGCTTGCCGAGCGCGCGGCATTCGTCACCCGAAACGTGAGCTGACGTCGGCCGGGGTATTCTGTGTCTGTGTTCGTTCCAACAGGTCCAAAGTTCAGCACCTGCCGGCTCGTCTGATAGCGTACATTTCTCTTTGGGGGCTAATGTGGGTAACGAAAGCGAATCGCACTCACACGCCCCTCCGATAGCCATCGCCTGCATCTGATTAGCCAAAGTCTGTTTTTGTTTGGTTCCTTGAGCGGGCTAATCGCTTCATTTCGGCCAATTTACGATGAGCTTTTATGACGTTCTTGAGGTTTCTTGTTTTCGTCTTGCCTGTTGTTTCAGTTGATTAGCATGTGTGATCGAATATTTCGGAGTTTTCACGCTCCCCGAGCATGGGCCAAGCATTTCGAGATTACCATGGAGGACTATAGTATGTAAATTGTTTATATTAATTAAATCTTGACTTTGATAGCTCATTGCTAAGCTTTCGGGCCACATGACAAGCGACTGATTAAGTCTGTCTCGATTTTTGCTTACCTTGAAACATTTCAATAAAGCGTTCACCTTACTCAAGTCTAATCAGGTTCAATCCGCTGGAACTGTTCTAAGAAAAGTTTCACGTTCAGGATCGAGTAACGGTCCCTTTCCTGCTCCTTCTAAATTTCTAACTGGAGCGCGTGCTGAAAATCACGTCACTAAGCTCGGCTTATCGATGCCAGGCCTCTCAGAAATTTTGTTTTCATTAGAAATCATGTTTTAGTGTCATAATTAAATACACACTCAACCGATTATTCAATTTGTTGTACCCTTTGTAAGGGAATGGAGACTTTCGCCTGAAGTTTGCAACATGAATATTATGAAAAACTTGCTTATAGTTCAGAATTGGCATATTTAAATTTATTACTGCATTTTATTTAATTTCAGTATAATTCATCTCATTAAAAATGATTAATGGTGGCCTTGCTCGTCTAGACTTTGTCATTGCATTTGATCTGGAAAGCACTATGTCTACGCTTCAAAAATGTTTTAAAAATGCGCTTCAAAGTTCAGGCTCCAAGCCACCTTCCCCACAATTGAAAATACAAACTATTTCCGGCAAGCGTATGTTAAAAATATGCAAAATAAAAAGAAGCTACACTTTTTTTTTATAAAATTTAAGAGAATATATGGTTTTAACCAATGAAATGGTTGGTTTTATAGGTACCAAGAGAGCAAAGTCTTCTGATTACAGAGGATTTCTTGTTGACAACCGGAAAGTAGCCAGACATAAACACAAATGTACAATTTATTTATATATATACTTTGATAACCATTGATAACACCCACGACTTTCGATTTAATTATAAAAAAGGAATAAACAGAAGTGCACAGAAATGAAAATAATCATTAGAGAGCAGATTAGTAGTATATGTTATGTGTAGGAGTCTTGGGTTTCGACAAGGCTGAACGCGATTTGAAATGTTTTTGCTTATTAAAAATTAAAAAAAAAGTAACACTTAATTTCAGTGCTATTGCACCTGCGTAATCCTTACGAATTTTTCTATTAGTGAATAAAAATTAAAAAGTTATTTGATATAAATAAAAGCTATTACAAAATTAAGCACACTTAAAGCACCATTCAAAATTATTAAATGATAAATGATAAGTACATATGGATTTTTTAGTTTTGACTATATACTGAATACTTAAAATTTAATATAATAGAAAATATATGTTTTCCCCTAAACTAAAAAAAAGAACAGGCTTTTTGCCAAACTTGTTTATTAATAAATTGGTTTCCAAGACCCAACCTTTCTTAACTTTTGTTTCTGAAAAGTAATTTAATACAATTTGAATTAGATTCCTTTACACATATTTGAGGTTCTTCAAAATTCTCAATGCATTACATTTTAAGTTAGCTTAAATTCACATTATTTTTTCGTTCCGACCAAAATAAAGCCAAAATCTATTTATCAATCTCATTAACATGTGCTCACGGGTGAGGGCTTTCGTTGGAACAGGTGTTGGCTCCGATTGTTGTCTGTTCATGTGGGCTCAGCGTGAATCCTCGAGGAGATAATCGAAGTGGAGCCAAAAATAATTAGCCAGCTCTCTCAAGAAGTGAAATTAATTAAAAATTCAGCTGAATGAAGGGGCGCACTTAATCAGTTTCGCTGGGGGAAACTTTCCGCTCGCTCTGTAAATGCGAGGCAATTGAAACCAAGACCGAGAGTAGTAATTGCGAAGCCCCAAACGACATTGTACCAGCTCGATGTGATGGGCCGAATTGACAACTTGGACTTTGGACCAATCGAGGCGCCTGCATTCGATGCTCAGAAGTGGGAATCCAGAACTCTGACTCGGAGCAGCAGACAGACAGGCTAGACGCCACCATCAAGCATCTGTGTGCTGGTGGTTTATATGGTGGCGGGGGTATATTTAGATTTTCTCTTGGGGACAAAGTCCACTTACGAGTCATGCGCCAGACGTGTGAACCAAATTCGAATTTTATCGAATCGCACTCGCACTCAATTCACTCAATCATCTGGCTGCAGTAAAGAGCAATTAACGCGAATTGCCAACGCGGCCACGCATGCAGCTCGTGTCCGCCGGAATTTCGAGGAGGCGGGCTACCCACCAGCCATCCGGAATTCGGAATTCGAAATCCGGATGATGCATAGCATAGACCCCACGAATGCCAAGTCATGACGTCCCTCACTTGTCCAATAGATGACGCCGTTGGCACCGCACTTCGCCTTTCTTTTCAACGCCTTTTGCCAAATGGTATATAAATAAATCGGTGCTTTATTATCGCCGGCTAGTGTCTGATCTAAAATTAGCGCTATATTCTCGCTTACTTTGTTAAATTATTTCGGGTTGATGTGTGGTCAGTTTTATGCTCTCCCAGAGAAACACTCGAGCCATGCGGTGCCACACATGCCGTGAATTAGTTTGAAAGGTGCTAACGAGCACTCTCAGCGGGTTAATCAAATCAATCTGACTGCCAAAATGGTGTAAATAGATAAATTTAGGCGATGAGGAAGGAATCTGACTTTGATAATAATTCAATCTACAACTTTGTTTAGGTGACTAAGAATAATGTTATTTAGTATTGCAGTCTCCTAAAGGCATAAAGAAAATAAAATAAATTATTATAGAAAGCAGTCAGTTTGCAGTTAGATATCAGAAAGCTCATACACTCCCTGAATTCGGCTCATTTGTTTATATACTTTTGTTCCAATTTTTAAGGGGTTTTGAATTTTCTAATGAAATTACAGAGGCATTCTTAGAACAAACGCGCGAAAGGTTTGTACACTCTGACGTCTCAATAAAAGACCTTTATACTATCTGACTCGTACTGATCCCAACTCGATGGTTCCATATGTCTCAGACCGTCTGATTAGCCAAACTGACCTTTGTAATTCCAGCCAATTGGTTCTAACTCTATTTTATAAGAATCAGAAATTATAAACACAAGCCAAATGATTCATATATGCCGATTGGTGAAACAAAGTCTAAACATGATAGAATTATCAGCTTTCGAGTGACGACGATTAAACGAAAATTTCAAATTTCGCAAAAACTGCCGAGTGCAGATCTTGACTTTAGATTCATGATAAGGTGCATATATAAATAAACAAAAATATGCAAACACTTTATAAGTTAGGGGCACGTGTAGCCTTGCCCTAACCTCGACCACCAAAAATATTGATACCACACCAAAGAAAATGAAAAGAAAAAAAAACATAGGAAAAAACCAGAACAAACCCACTATCTAATCTGACAATGCAGGCCGAGCGGATTTTGGGGGAAAACGACGCATTACCTCACCGATGCGCCGTGCCGCCTGCCACAATTTGACACAGAAATGGTCCCAATTCCAATCGATTGCCTTCGATGACACAGCAACCCCAATTGCAACTGACCACGGCCGGAGCGAGCGCGTGCCGCGTTCGCTTATCGCCGCCGGGAGCAAGTTCAAGTGCCACTGCCCACTGTGCGGCGGCGGGGCGATAACAGCCACTGTGCGGCGGCGGAGATAAGTGCGTGAGCGAGTGCGTGTTTACATGCCGCACTTCGGTTCGATTCGATTCGGTTCAACCATTCATTAATCAATGCGATCGATCGCGATCGCTGGATTGATTTGAGCCCGAGGACTGGCCAAAATGATGGCCGTTCAATTAACTTTTCCGGCCATTACTGATTGCTCTCTCAAGATAAAATATATTATGGAGGAAATCACGAACCCTGCTTGTGTAAGCGTATGGCCAAATGCCTGATAGAGTCGTGAAGGCAAACACTATCCAATATCGTGATTTACTGAAGTTTTATAGATTAGTTTTTAGTTAGTCATTGTTATTAAATATTTATAGGCAAAGATTTTTACTTGATTAAATTTAGAATTTTTGAGGAAAAAGTTAAATTGGAAATACTTTATCAATCGAAAAACATTGAGACTAAAGATTATATACAGCCTAATACAATTTGACAACTTATAAACCTATTTTTGAAGCAGATTTTTTAGTTTCCTTCCCCTTGAGCTGCCTTTATATATTTCCAAATATATTAAAAATATCCAGAACCCATTAAAACCCTAAAGTTATTTTATTTTTATAATACCTTTTTGTCATTTATTTCTTTATTCTTTTTTTTGTCTTTTCGTTTTTTCTGTTCCTTCGGTCATATTATGTATTTATAATATTTTTAGTTGTTCATCTTCCTGTTTCATGTTGAATTAATCTTAACTTGGTTTAATTATTTTATTTATGTATTACCATTTACTTATAATTTCCGGTTGTTAATTAGAATAATGAGCAAGTTTATATTAATTTATGTAAGTATGCGCCTTTGTTTTACTTTTATCTTAACAGTTAGTTTTTTTTTGTTTTGCAAATATTTTCCTTTACTTTTACTAATTCTTAAAAGTTTCCATTTACTTTAATCTATTAGGTGAAATTCTTTGTAGACTTTTCATCCAAAATTAACAAAAGCATTGTCTATATGTTGGTGTTTCGGGGTATGTTGTAGGTGAGCTTGTGTATTTTTGTGTGTTGTTTAACAAAAGGTGTGTGTTAATTTATATTTATCCAAATTTGAAGCTTTGTCGAACAATTTCGATATTTATTTTTAAGCCGTTTTTGTGGGTCACTGGAATATACAGATATATATGAATTACACTTGTGTACACATTTATATGTATTTCATACTGCTTTGCTTTTGCTTTTGATAAACATTTATATTTTCAAATCTCATAATGACAAATTTAATGAAACAACAATTTCCCTCACAACTTAAAAGTTGCTTGTGTGTTTAGCTTAGTTTTTCTTTATTTCAATGCCTTCGACAACAATAACAGAATTTATTTACGTTGAATATTACTTGATAGAATGCCTTGAGTTCCAAATAACGATTTTAGTCAGTAACTGGTTTCTAATTTTACATGAATGTATGTATGCGTAGTTGTCGTTCCATAATATTTATCCCATTCTGTTGAGCTTTGGTCTCAATTTATGTCCTGAATGCGGCAATTAAAACGAAATCTATAATCAAACAAGGAGCGGCAAATAAGGAAGTGTTCATTTCGGGGATTTACTTTCTTGTGTCTGAGATGTCTGAGGAAAGAGAGAGAGTTCTTAAAGAATTCGCCCAATTACATATTCTATGCAATTGAATGCTTTTTAATTCGCTTCGGATTGCTTTTTATAAATGTTCCGTATAGAAAGATGCTTGTATATAGGGTTTATAGAGAGCAAAAGTGTGTGTTTTTAGTATTATAATAATAGTTCATTTTCGTTTCATTCTTGTGGTTTTGTTTTAGCAAAAAGCACGATTTCCAAAAAGCAAAAATCGCATTGTCAAAAATTTGATTTAATTGGTAAGTTAATAATGGTAGTTTTAATTGTTTTTCCTTTTTTTTTGTTTTCCATTCCATTAAGACCAATAAACATTACAATTGTTTTTTGTTCTCGTTCTCGTTTTCTTTTTCTTTCCTTTTGTTTTTCAATATAGGTATTCATATGTCTTTAGAAAATTATGGACTACACATACAAACATTCGATTTCCTTATAAAAATAAACAAACATAGAAAATGTTGCAGAACGTTTATTATATTATTAATACATCTGTAAAGAGTGTCCTTTAACTTGTTATTTTGATATGGAATTTGTTGTTTTGCAAAAAGTTGAATACATAAATATGTTTATTATTTTCGAGTTGAAGTTATGCGAAGGATGCAATCTATATGCAATTTTACAGTGGACTCTTGCTCGGATCCGATGAGAGCAGGAGTGAGTGAGAATGCGACCGATGAATACAGTGAGAGAGAGAGAGAGGAGAGAGGAGAGATAGAGGGTAATGATGGGGGGGGGGGTTGTTACATTGTGTTATGCCTTCTCTGGCCTACCAGGTATTCAGTGTCCTTCGACTTCCAACTGCCTCAGCACAAGCTCTCTCTTACATTCTCACCACTCTCGCCGCCTAAAGTCAGTCAATGTCCCCAGCCACACACATGCACCACACACACACGCCACGCCTGCCTCACAGTCACACAAACACGCACACACTCCACACGGATCAAGCATACGCACTGGTGTCCCGCTCAGCACTTGCACACGACTCTCACGCACTGCAACATGATCATAATCGTCGACATTGTCATCGTTTAACAAACAGCGCTTACGAGATACGACTTACAATTGATTACTGGTTTCGAGTTGTGTATTATAAATAGGGTTTATTACATATTTATATTAAGTATTCTGCTAATATTTCTTCTAATGCTTGTATGGATCTTCCCCTGTCTGCCTGCCTGTCTCCTTCTGCGAAACACCCAGCCCTAACTAACAATATTATCTAGGTTTCTATGGGTGTATGAATGCTTTTTGGTTTCCTCCATCGACCTTTGACCCTTTACCATCGACAGCTTATAGCTGTCGAGGGGGCAGAGCCTCGCCGACCCTTGAAATTGCTAATGCTTGGTTAATGACGTTCGAGTTAAATGTTTCCTTTTATATATAGGTCCTTACATAATCGTATTTTATAATTTAAGTTAATTAGTAGTTATTGATTTATAAATTTTGTTACTTAGTATGGATTTGTTTTCTTTTTCGTTAAGTATTTTTAATGGAAGACATTTTTTATACAAGTTTAAGACACAGAAAATATTCTTTCTTTATATATTGTTTGTGTTTCGTAGGTGTCGAGGGTGTAGAGTGTGTATCTGAGTGAGTGTAGATGTGTGTAGGTGATTATGTAGTGTTTCTATTTTATTTCATTAAATAGTTTCGTATGTTCGCTTAGAAAAGAAGAGAATGCATATTTCTAAACTCCGATCGATATGTTATTTCTAAATAGTAGGTGTAACGAAAACAACAAAAATCGCTCGACTTTAAAGGTAAATCAGAATGTAGGAGTAGCTCAGTTATTCGATTTGCTCTTCTTTTCCCCATTTCTCTTGTATTATACATATGCATGAGGTTTGTATAAAAATGTATACAAAATAAATTATTATTATATATTTTCTTTTAATTTGTTTGCTCTTTTTGTTTTTCTTTTCTTTTTTCTGCAAAACAATTAAAATATTTTGTTTTTGATCAACTTGTTCTCGTCGCCATCATTTAGCTCAAAAATGGATGTCAACCATGCGCATTATGTATGTACGATATTAACTGTCTATAACTTTGTCTGTGTACCTTTGTTCTTTACATTGCTGTCGGGTTGTTCAAGTCTTCCGTTTGTTCAGTGAATTCGATTTAGTTTGGTTGTAAAATAGATGTAATACTTTATATTTGTGCGTACGCAGTTGAGTTCAAAAGTAGCTCAATCTAGTTATTACTCGTGTTGTACGTTAGAAAAGAGGAAAGAAACGAATTATTTATCGGTAGGAATTTTGTTCATTTTGAATACTTTCTTGATTACTATATACACAATCTGATCGACTGACGGCTATTTCTCGTTCGTTTTTGGTTTTCTGCACTCATATTTTTCTGTTTTCTTTTTTTGCTTGTCTCGAATAATTTGTAATTGGGAGAAAATCAGTGACTTCGATAACGGATAAACAAAGCTCGCTCTAGAAAGTACCATAATTATTATGTGACTAAACCGTTTAATTTAAAGTATTCAAGTTATTGCACATACAGATAAGGAAGTTACCTTTAGCTATCGTTTTGCCTAAAACATCTCCTGCAAATTATTGTCTACAAACATATGGATATAAACTCGTTAGTACTTATTATTTGAGTAACGCTGCTCGCGGCTGCAATCCGTCTAATAAATATTTGATTATTACCTTTGTCCCTCGGCTAATCTGGTGGTTGAGGGACCGCTAATAGTTCCTACTTCGGCTTTTCAAATCAATAAACTCAAACAGCGTATTTCCCCGGATCAAGAGCGACTTTTTCACTCCTCTTCGACAAACAGAAAAAAACCCTAGTTCTCACACCTAGTTCCCAGAGCATACTTAGTGCTCGTATCACGCATTGGCCAGCACAAAGGTCACGGTCACCATCAGGAGATGGGCCACGATCACCGAGCCGGACATGTGCAGCAGGGGGCTGCCACGGCCGCACTGCTGAATCTCGATCTCCTCCGGATGGTAGTTTATGCACTTTTTGGGTCGTCGCCGGGATTCCTGCTCCTGGCTTTGTCGTCTCGTACTGCAGGCTCCTGTAAAACCAGGAATATTGGAATTTAAGTCATCCTTTCAGCAGTAATATCTGGTCAAAAAACCCACCAATCACGCCCGAGTCCTCCAGCGGCTCAATATCCAGCTGCTTGGAGCCACACGGACACAGGGTGTCCACCACAAGCAAGATGAGATTGCTGTGAGGAATCTTCTGAACGCTGAATGGGCGCTCGCAGCCGGAGGCATGGCAGTTGGTCAGCTTGCCCTGAAAGAGGAGAAGTATTTAGTTACAATCTGAGATCTCACTTATTTCACCCACCTTGAGCGGATTGTTCTGGCCACCCTGGTTGAGCCGTTCGGGCTGCAGCATGTACAGATCCGTGGCCAGATCGCAACGTCTTGCATTCTGCGGATCCGGCGTGAATCGGGGTCCGGCATGGGGTTTATGCTGCCTAGCAGGTGGCGGTGTCGTATATTCCTATAAAATTTACAAACATTTAACTATTAAATTTAAATTTTATTATTTATTTAATCTTTTTAATACTTACCACATCAGCGGTGGTGAAAAACTCATCCATTTCCTGATCCACCGGCATGTTGTATTCATTTCCGAATTCATATTCATCCGAGTAATTGTTGTCCACAAACACCACATCCTCGTTGTCGTAGGTGTACTCGTCCTGAGGCCAGGCACGCAGCGAGGCCGGCATGAGGGAGAGCCAGGTGGCACTCAGGGCCACCAGGTGGCTAAAGAACCAGGAGCCCAGACGATGTGGTTTTAGCATGCCACCGGCCGCTGTGTACGGATTGTCTGCATCGGAACAGACTCCCTGATAGTCGTTGACTGTCACTCGCTTGTAGATGCGATCCTGCACCAAGGAGTCCATGATGGTTCCATCGATTTGGCCAAAGAACTTGCCCGTGTGTTCCATCTCCTCGGATATGATCACAAAGCCGCTGTTGTCCAGCACATAGCAATCCAGGTTGTCCGAGGCGCAGGTTCTTTTACAGCCCGTCATTCCAGTGCACTGTAAGAAATTGTTTGCTTTTGGAACAATTTAGGCAAGAAAGCGTTAAACTTACGGCCGAAGTGATGTTTATAAAGTGTTTGGCCAGAGAATCGTGTTGAAACTGCAGGCCCACGACACCCGCCGGTGCCTTGTGGCCGCGATGCTCCACGAAGATGGCATGCGAGGCTGTCACCAAGGTGGCATTGGACTTGATGGCATAGCCCGAGCCAAAGGGCACGCTGTAGACGAAGCTATCCGGCTCGACCGAGTGCTGGTCTATGGCGCGCTTGTACCAGGAGGTATCCATGGCTCTCACATTGTCCTCGCTGAAGTGCCTGTATAAGAGAAAGAGTATAAAGGAGTTTTATGAATTGAAATGCGACAGTATTTTTAAATCTTACGGTTCGGGGGTGTCCTCGGGTCGCTTGATATGGTCAATCCAGCGTAGAAGACCTGACCTCGTGGCCACGAACGAGGTGGCAACCACAAACTTCTGATAGCCTTGCCTGAGAAAACAAAGAAAATTCAAATTAGACTTCTCGGAATTGATTAGGTTTTAAACATTCAGGGCCAGCATTAAGTAGTTCTACGGGATGTTCCATCAAGCCTAGTCCATGGGCTGGTCCTCTAAGGCAGTGGCATTGTTCAAAGCTACACGAACTCCATTCAAATTACTCATCGATTTACCTCTTTAGTATTGCCATTAATGTGGCGATGGGACTATAGAAATTATTCATTTTAAAAGTTGTGCATTTCAGAGTTTAAAATTAACATTCAAGAAATATTTGCGGTGGGGGAGAATTTTCGTATTATGATTATTCATGTGAGAAGTACAAGGTATTAGCAAAAGAAGAGAGAATTGTTGACCATCAAAGAAACAGAGTGAGGAAAATATGTGCGGAGAGAAAACGGTTTTCGGTGCTTTAGTAAAGTTCATAAACGAAAAGCCTAGAAGCAAAACAATTGATAATGTGATAAAAAATAAATATAAATAAACAAAATAATTCGCAGAAATAATGCAAATAAAATATGTTGAGTGCAAAATAAAATGCAAAATATAATTTCAAGCTGCTCGTAACTGGCAGTTGCAGAGCTAACTTACTGCTTGTCCTCCTTGCCGCTGGAGGTGCCTGTTGTGTTCCTGTCAAGACCATCGGTGACCATGGCGTCGCGCACCAAGCTCTGAATGAGGGTTCGATCGCAGTAGTAGGGCTCAGCCTTGCGAGATCCCTGAGAGTTGAGGTGCTGCGACCCAAAGTGGCTCGATCCGGGCGCATTGCCGTTGGAGCCACTGTGCATATTGTGATGTGGCTGCGGCGACTTGGGTCGAACCTGAAGGAAAGGAAATGCCAGGATTAACACAGTGCTTGGATGGGTTCGTTAACCCAGAGTTCCAAAATTCGATTGCTTACCGACATCCACTTCCAACCGGGTCGTCCGGCGCGGGCCAGAAAGTGCAATACCTGCTCTTCCGGGGACCCAAAGCTGGGCTCCTGATCCCGCGAGGAGTACTCGCCGGAGCTCTCCCTCTCCTTCTCCAAATCGCTCACGCTATTGTACTCGCAGTACACCCAATCCGGGTGCACGCGCCAGTTGTCTCCTTTAAAGTATTCGGTAACTGAAAAACAAGAAAAATAAGATGGGAAACTGAAATCTCTTCAAGGAAAACACACCATTGTTACGCGAATGCCGAATCTCCTGCTGGGAGACAAACTCGTGGCTACCGTATTTCTCCGGGAGCACAATAGCCAGCGTAAAGGGAGTGTCCTCGATGGGGCCATAGAAGTAGCGATGCGTCCGGGTGGACACTCGCTTGGACTCGTCGTAGTGGTTCAGCACGGTGAACTCGGTCTCGCCCTCCTTGGGCCTGATCATGTCGCCACGCATCTAAGATTAAGAAAAGTAAATAATATAAATATAAGAAAATATAAAAGAAGTTAAAACTTAAAAAACTAATTAACGCGAGTTCAGCGTTGACTATATCCTTTGTATATTAGATGTTGCCAGCATCCTCACTCCATCTTAAATAAATCAAGGACACCATGAACCCACCTCATTGAGAAGATTCTTGTTCATCTCAATAATCTCGTTGTTGTTGCCAATCTCCGTCTCCGGCAGTTCCAACTCCGTGATGTCGACAGAGGCGTACTTGGGCTTCAGCTGATCGATATACTGGTTGGCATCGCTGAGGGGCCGCAGGTCCGGATGGTAGAGTGCCCGCCCGTTGTTATCCACGATAAACGAATAGCCATTCGGACCCAGCTTGTGCTGGGGGATCACCTTGCGGATCTCCTCGATGGGCACATCGGTGCCCACCACGCCCAACAGGTTGGCAACGCGCACCGAATGGTTTCGTCTATCGAAGACCGGAGTTGAAACTGTCGTCACAAGGCGGCGCTGGTACTCCGAGTCGCGCCCCAGTCCGCCCGACTTGCCGGCCACAAAGACCGGACTCCAGTGGACCGGATGGTCCGCCTGGTACATGATCATGGGTCGGGCCATCACCAGGGCATAGTCGATCACCTTGCGGCGCGCCTCCTCGTAGTCGTTGATCTGGACAAAGAAGCCCTTGTTCGAGCAGGCCATGTCGTGCAGGTTGCTCCGGCTGCCGGAATCGCTGCCAATTAGGTACGTGAAGATCCTCACGGGCATGTGCGGCCAGTTGTACTGCTTAATCACGTCCTTGTGCGACTCCGAGGTGCTCTCCGTAATCAGCATGATGGCCTGGTTGCACTGGCTTCCGGCTCCAGATTGGTTGTACTAAAAAGAAAAGTGGGAATTCGGTTACTCCTCCTGTAATCCCTGGCTTAAGGAGTCCCTTTACCTTGTGCAGCAAGCTGAAGGCATACTCTAGCCCGGCGGTAAAGTTGGCCGTGTCCTGCAGCTTAATGGCCTTAACGGCCGACTTGATTTCTTGAATATTATCCGGCGTGGCTCGAACCATGCGATCCTTGAAACAGGGCACCGGCGTCTTTACCGCCTCCGAGAAGGTGATGAGGTTCACAAAGTCGTCCTCGCCCAGGGTATCCAGTATGTTGAAGGCGGTGGCCATGCCCAAGTCAAATGATTTCTCCGACATGCTCGACGAGGAGTCCAAGAGAATCATCTGCGGGTTTGATTTATATGATTTTTATTATATTAAATAGATTTATATTTCCTTTTATGAAGGATACTCACAATGTCCTTGGGCGAGGAGGCGGCTTGCACGAACCAGTTGTGCGTGCGAAAGTCGTGGATGAGCTTGCTACCCTTGGAGCCTTCCGGGGGCCAGGCAGTGCCCGGAAAACGCCGCAGGAAGCCCGAGGAGGAGCCGAAGTATTGCCAGGACAGGGCCGGATCTTGCTCTAAGTTGTTCTGGAAGAGCGGGTCCAAGTGCGCGCTCCACTGCAGCGCCGACTTGACGTCCGCCTCGTCCAAGTCGACGCCGTGCGGCACCAGAATCGAGCTTAGACTGAGATTGACCGGCAGGCGCTCGAAGCGCCGCATGAACCGGATGTCCATGTGGCGTGCTCCGTCCGCCAGCTTGCCATCGGCGTTGTACTCGTTGATCCGCCGGGCGTCATAGTGCTGCTGTCCGCCCGCCGGCGACTCCGCCTGTCCCTGGCCCTCCAGCTCCGAGAGTGCCGCCTGCTCGGCGGAGTCCATCAGGCGCTGGAAAGAAGTAGAGGAGAGAGAGAGAGAGAGTTGTTGCACATCAATCTGCTTAAATATTTCCCATTTCTCCTCTCCGGCGGATATAAGATTGGGCGTGGGTCGGAAAAGTTGGAAAACTTTCCACGCTTTATGCAATTTATTCTCTTGCCGGAGACTTAAATTGCACAAAGCAGTGGAGTTTGCTTTGCTTTCTTTTGGCCAACTTTTAGTTCGGCTTCGTTGTGTACTGTGTGTACACTGTGAGTGTGCAGTGTGCAGTAAGTGTGTGTGCACAGCTTCGTAGTATCTGTGCACAGTGCTCGAACAGCAGCTTAAAAGTATGCTACCACGTACGTTATTCAACCCCAGAAGCATGTTTAGAGTTTACTTAAATCCACAAATATCAATTCGAAATCATGATGTCTTGGCTTTTAAGCTGCGAAATAGGTTTCAAAAAGAGTAAATGCTCTTTATACCTGAATTGTTCTTTATAAACTAATCTGAGAGTTTATTAAAATACAGCTTAATCTTTCCTTTCCCAATTCAAAATTGGTTTATGGTATTAAATATTTCATAGTATTATATTTTATCATATTTTGTAATCTTTGCTTAAATAAACTTCTTTCCAATAGCAATGGCATTCCAATTTAAGGCCCAGGATCCAACAAATCACTGGGACTGCTGTGCGGGATTTTGCAACTTGGCGCACAAATTATTCTCACAAGTTTAGCCCGGCGGTCCCCACAGTATGCATTTTCATAAGACGCAAACAAGAACTTTAGCTGCAGCGAAATTAGACCCAAAGGGGGCAGATACTTGCTCCGAAGGAGGACAAACACCTGCAGTTACAGACACAGACACCGAAGGGTGGGCCTCCACTCCTCTCCTCTTCCACCTGAAGATGCTGCAGTGGCCAACGAGACCGAGCTGCATGTGGGTGCATTGAAATAGTTCAACTACTTTGGCACAATGGGGAATGGGTAGTGGGGAGTGGGGACGACGGGCTGGAAGACGGAATAAAAATGCTCGAGTCTCTGGGGTCCAAGCCCGAAGAAGATTTCAATGTAAATTGGCTGCCGTTGGGCGAACGTTGGCGTTGGCGCTGGCGCCACGGGAATGTGTCAGCGGCTCAGACAAATGGGTGGGAAAGGAGGCAGAGGGGAGTCCCTAAAAACTTATTTCCAGGTGGGACGACTCCCACTCCCACTGCATTCACAAAACTCCAATCCCCCTGCTCTCGAAAGTTATTTGCACATTTTTCGAGCGCTCGAATTAGTTAAGGAGTCTTAAAGTTTGGCCGAAAAGGTGTTGAGTGGCAAGCTAGTTAAGGCATTAAATAATAAACACTGCCAAAAGTGAGTCAATAGAGAAAGGAGCACGCCAGGAGTCTGGGTAAGCGAGCGGATCCTGGCGTGGGACTGGCATCTGGGCGGAAACTTCCTTCCTTGTGCGGGAAGAGTTCCAATCGGATTTCGAGTCCTTCGTTAGCAGCAGCCACGGCCCGAAGGCAGGTACAAGTAGTTAAAGTTGCTGCGAACTAGTTATTCAATTTGGCTCCTCTCGTAGGTGTCTGTGGGAGTTGGTAAATGAGGGGTTTCAGAGCAGTTTTTGCCAGAGTAAAGTTTCAATTTAAAAGTAGATTAGGAGATTTAATCATTTGTGAATGTGCAGGATGGAAGCTTTTAAGTTTGAGAGACTGAAAAAATGTAATTAATACTGTAATCTTGGATTAAAAACAAATGTGCATGAAGAAATATTTTTTGTATATTTAGTTCTCAAGAAGATTTTGTTGCCAGATAATAATTTTATGGCTTCTTATAAGTATAACTGGTACTTATCATAATCATTTAATAAGAGCTAAAACATTTAATTACTCTTTTTACTTATATTAAAAAGATAATGTAGTTTACAGCAGATAGTTGTACTTCACCCTCAGAAAGGGAATTCAAATCATTAAATGTTTAAGTAGAAACTTGATATTAGAGAAAGTTTCTGCATTTGCAGCTCCCTAGTTAAGTAACTTTGAATTATTTCCCAAGCTGAACATTCTACGAGAGAAGCCAAGTTTATTGGGAAGTTTCTCATACCAAATTGATTCATCAATTATTTTATAGAAGTGCCTGGCTGTCTCCCAGACCCCCTTGTTGCTTTCCAAGTCTAGCTATGTCATATTCATGTAAATAATTCCCAACATTCGCAGTCGCTTTGTCTAACACGGCTCGAGATGGGACATAAAAAGAGCGGCAGACAAAACATGGCCGTGTATTATGAAATATTTGTTGCACATTTCTTTTTTTTTACAATATTATGCACTTATGGAAAGGTCGAGGCAGCCCGACAGAGAAGCAAAGTGCACAGGAAGGGCGCCAAAATGGGGTGGCTGCGAGTCAGAAAGGGTTGCGTGGATCAAGTAGGGTGGCGCCGGGTGACATTGGGCGCGAACGGGGGGGCTGGGACTTGAAACAGACCCTGAGCAATGCCCTCTCGCACACAATTCTCATTTGACACCAGCTGGCTTCCCTGTCGCTCGTCCGTGCAGCTGTCGACATCTTAACATTCAAAAGCCAACAATGACAATGCTGCCAAGGAGTGGGTCCGGACTCCGGAGAGGTGGGTCTCGGATCGAGACTGAGACTGAGACTGGGACTGAGACTGCGACTGTGGCTGAGGAGACCTGCTCGAATGTCAGCGGAGCAGTGTCTGGGCTCTGCCGGAATTAGCAAAATGCAGCTACTTGCACGCAATTTGTTCGCAAGAAGGCAGCAGCAGCAGCAGTAGGAGCAGCAGCAGCAGCAGCAGCAGTAGCAGCAGCAGTAGGAGCAGCAGCAGCAGCAGCACGTTGGGCGTTGGCTGGAGCAACAGCCTGAAAGTATGCTGGGGAAAACGAACCCGCGTTGACCATTTGCCAAGTGAAAAGCCAGAGCCAGCCGAGTGACTGCACTCCTTACACACTCCCTGCGCCTGGCTGCCTCCCTCCTGCTAGTCCTTCGCTGACTTCGCTGGATAATGCAAGATGTGTGTTTAAGCTACGATTTCTGTCCGCCCTGAGACCTTTCTCTGCTCAGCTTTAGCCTTGGCTTCTTCCTCCTCCTTTTGCGCACATTTTTTTGGTAGCTCAATATATTTGCCGTCTGAATGGACGTGCCAAATGTTGAGGCAATAAGTTTTTCAGCCAAAAGAGAAATTTATATTACGTTTTAATATGGGGTTCAGCTAAATATTTGACGATGCCTCGCCAGGGTTGCGACTTAAATGCAGGAATTCTGCTTGAGCCAACCCCTGATTAGTGCTGGCAACCCGTCGGCGGGCCCTGGGAGACTGACATCGAGTGGATGTCACCTGTCCCTCTGCTTCTGCCTCTCTCTGTCTCTCCTTGTCTGTCCGGCCAAATCTGTTGGGTATTTTCAGCCACAAGTGTGACTGGCTGACTGAGCTGCCGCGCCACAGTCACAGCTACAGTCACAGTCACATCTGATGCGGTCTTCTTTGGGGATTATAAACGCTTTTTTCCCGGGCCAAAGTGCAACTTTGCATTGTGGTTGCTTCTTTTCTTCCGGGGCGGCAATGACTTGAGCACGTATGTATCCTGCTAAGCTGTGTGGTTTCGGTTTGGCATAAGCAAGTAAAAGAAGCTCATAACTTAAAGCCACATACACACACAGATGTGTCTGTCGTTAGTAATGAAAGATTACTTTAAAATTTAAAGTCTTTAAAACGTGAAACTTTTTAGCTATAAAATGAGTCTTAACGGTTTTCCTTGAATTGTAATCTTGAAAAATATATGATCTTTAGAGTTTTGTGGATTAAATCAACTAAAGATTTGGAATCAAGCAAGCAATTTATAACAATAAGTTATTGGAAAATATGACATCAATATTTAATTTTATACTCAAACCGAACACAATTAAATCGTTGATTGCCAGGAAACAATACCAAAGATCATGGTGCTGCTGACATCTATAAATGTGGATTGGTAGCTTCCCTTTCACAAGTACAATTACAACGTTAAAGTAAGGCAACTGTCACGAAATGTTTACGCTGCGAAGGCTCTGAAGATTGGCCTTCCTTTCTTGGCCCCGTTTTTAGTGGAAGGCAAATGCTTTTAGTGTGAAGACATTTACTTGCCACGTTGTTGCATGTTTCTATTTAAAACACCCGAACAGCTTTCCAATACACTCGATACACACTCGCTCAAACACACACATACACAGCCATCTTCTTGGCCATCCATTTTCCCGTCTCGCTCTAACTGCTCCTGCCATCTCGCTTGCACAATGTCAACGTCAAAGTGCAAGTGGCATTATAGCAAAGAAGTCAACAGCGAACAGGAAGGCAGGAGGTGGTGGAGGGTGGCATGGAGTGCCCCCGTCGCAAAAGGACTACGAGGCGAGCAGAGAGACACTGCGGAAAATGTATGGCTGCTAGGGCAGAAGGGGCGTGGCAGTGGCCCCTTTTTTCCGCCATTAAATGCAATTTTAAAGTCAATTTTAACTGCGAAACGAATGCAAATAAATGCTGTCAGCGACAGGACACGAGAGTCAGGACACAGCGATTAGTGCGGCAGAGCGGCGGCGTAGGTGGCAACTTGCCACTGCACTGCACTGGCAACAGTTCAGTTAAAGCGGCATTGACAGGCGTTGATAGAAATCGAATTAGCAGCGGCGATTGCCACACGTTGCCAGCACTCAGCGCTGCACAACCCTGCCTGCCCCCGCTGACATCCACCCACGAGAGCCAGGGGAGGAATACAAATTATTACGCATACGCCACCGAACAAAGTGGAAAATGAGATGCATGTGAGCCTGCATGTGGCTGTGACTGAGTGTGTATTCGTCTGTATCCTTGTGTGTATGCGTGTGTGTGTGTGTGTGGCATCTGCAGTTGCCTTTATGTTTACAGGCAATTAGCATTTTAATGCCGCACCAAACAAAAGGCAACTGCAGGTGCCCGAGCGAATGATGCGAGGAACGGGGAGAGACTGAGAGACTGGGGGGAGGATGGGGCACGAGGGCAGTGCCTGTGGAGGAGCCGGCGGAATGGGGGGGCCAGCAGGTGCTCGCCTGGCCGCGCACGAGTTGGTTTTCATTATTTTCCATGTTCGACATGAACGCAAATTGTCGACGGCAGACGGGCAGCAAGTGCCGAAGCTCATAGTTTCTGCTCTTACCCTTCAGATTCAGTTATATTAACTTACAATTACTTAAAGAAAGTAATGTATTATAGTTGGTATTGGAGGTTAAAAATTAAATAACAAATCAATACTTTACAGTTTAGAAGTATCTACATACTTGCAAAACAAAATACACAGTTCTAGTAAATTAAATTGATAGAATATTTTTAATCTCTTTAAAATAATCAATATAACCTATAAAGTAACTCGACAGATGTAAGAGCTCATTAATAATAATTAGGGTCAAGAGTCGAGTTCACAAAAATAATTTAACAAACAGATTAATCTTAGGTTGATAACACAGAAAGAAACTTTTTGTTACAGTTATATTACTCTTTGAAAAAAATTCAAAAACAATATTGAAACATTCCAAAGATCTGCTGCTTAACTTTTGATATGGAATTATAGTATTGTATAAGCACGTGTTTCACTTTTGTTGTTATTGATTTCAAGTCGATGAACTAATTATAATTATTGCGCAGATAAGCAAAATAAATGCTGTTGTTTAGATACACAACAGATCGAGTGGGAAACGAGTTTAGTTGCTAACATGCGCGTGCTATAAATATAACGTATACGCAATGTTGTTTGTACCATACCCGTGGATCAATGAAATGTGCGTTGACCACTTGGCCTGCATGTGCAGTGGTTTATTAACAAATAAATTTTGCTCACAAATTGCGATTAGTGCGACATTGGGTTTGTTTAAAGTATTTTATTCACAGTGCCCTATTTATGGCACATATGTATGTATGTATATTAAGTTTAATTGTCAGGTGTTATCCGCGATGCTGATTCTGAACACAGTTCAGGTGAGATTGTAAATTGTTAATATCGATGACCAGGTTTCCGTTCCTCGTATAGAAGCCGCCATTGCAGGCGGGAGCAGCTGCCACCCAGGATCCCGCCATCAGGCAGAGGCAGCCAATGAGCAGCAGTAGGACGAAGGTGTGCGAATCCATATTCCAGCGAGACGTTCGATGCAATCAACGGAGTGAAACTGCCCGCTTGGGGTGACTGCCGGCTGAGATTATATGCCGGCGTTATCGAGATGGGAGATTCCCACAGTCCAGGGCCGCATTCGAGAGCCGCGAGCGTACTGCGCAGCTAGAGTGAGTGCGGCACCCGCCGCAATTACCCGGCGGAGAACAGGTCAACAAGTGCTGGAATCGCAGAGCTCTCCCTGTGCAAAACTCGTTGCTCGCCGGAGGAATTCCCAAAGCCAATTGAATGACGACTGGAATTGTGTTTGCCATTACCAACCAAGTCAAGTGAGGTATTCTCCGTATCGCCCACATAAGAACGGTTGCCTCGAGCGGCGCACAGACAAGAGCCCCTCCGGTGACGCCTCTGCTGATGAGAGCTGGTCTGGTGGCTCAAGATTAAGCGCCCCATAAAACCTGTATACTTCATATGGCAATTAGACACTGGGCATTGCCCGATATATTTTCTATTCTGCAGCCAAGCCGCCCCTTATGAAAAATTGTCAGCGTAACGGAGACTTACTTGATTTCCTGGAAAATCATTTTTCTTGACTGGTTTTAAGTTTACACTTTATATAACCCATAAATTAGTATAAAACAGACTTTCAAAGCTTTGTTTACCTTATTAAAAGATAAACGGGTTTCAATCCTTCCTAAACACTACCGTTGACTATAACAACAAATAAAAGTAATAAAGAAACTATCCCTATAAACATTTCTTGTGATTAATAGATAAAAGTGTAAACCTTACTGTTTAATAGTATATGCGTTATCTGGAGTACTCAATTCGCATAAATAAAGTATAATTATCAACATTATGGTTTATTTGCTCAGATTACAGGAAACTCTGGTTGAGCTCCGTTGAATTTAAGAGACAAAGTTAGACTCAGTTTAATACAAGAATTTCCTTTTTTTTTTGAATAAATAACACGCATCTCTTCGTTTTTTCTTCTTGCCAAATTAATAAATTCTTGCCACCAAAGTTTTCGGTTTTTTGTTTCTAAAAATCTATTTACCTAAAGATGCTACAGTGAGCCATAAAGAGTATTACTCTTAAATATAATGAAAGCATTAGTCATTATACAATCTATAAGCATATTTCAAATAATTTTTTTTTTTTTGAGAATCATATTTAAAATCTACACATATTTCAGAAAGAAATCATGTCATTTTGAGCAATTGAGAAGTAAAATCCAGTCAGTCTTTTTAAATAAAAAAATTCATTTAAGTTCTATTGGAAAAGCTAAACCAAAACTAGTTCAGAAACAATTAAGAAAATAAAAAGCCAAAACAAGATTATTATCTAATGTAAACATGTAATGGGTTCCACTCCAAGATGGAAGTCTTTAGCTTTTTACTATCCCCAATTAATCCCAAGTTAATTTAACTTCTTTAATATAATAAAAAGTACACCTTCACCTAATTAATTTGCTCCATTGAACTTTTAAAATGTTACTTTAATGATGTGTTTTAAAAGGAAACGTACCAATATGGGCCAAGGTGCTCTTTTAAATCGAACACCACTCTGTTTGGAGAGATGAAGTATTTTTTAAAAATATATGTATACATTTTTACATTTAACTGAATCCAAAGTCATACCTTAATCGGGTATTGTGGGGACGGCGGTGTTCACTTTTCGAAATTAAAAACTCTCTATAGGAATGAATGCAGGTCATGCTTGTTCTTTTAAGAATAAAATAAGATTTAAATTATACCTTCTACAGGTATTTTACTATATTCTACAAAATCATTTCCATATTCCAGTCAATAGAAAATTTAATCATGGAATTCAAATAACAGGTATCAAGATCTCGACTCAATACATCATTCGATTTCGGCGGCTTTCGCGTCGCCTTCTGGCTGTTTTTGATGTTGCCACGTCTGTGGCTGGTGTCCATGTAGGTTGATTTTTAATTAATGGTGCTTCCTATGCGCTTTGCGCTAGGACCCGAACTTCCGGTCAGCGGAAGGCCGTCGGGGGAGTGGCGAGGGGACAGCATCTGCGTAAGCTGAAACGATGCGTAGGATGATGTGTGCGTGTCCGCAAGAAACCAAAGAGGCCAACTCAAAAAAAAAATATATATATATATGTTTATGGGTACATATATATGTGTTTATGCGCACACAAAACAAATTTAATCGATATTTTCCGGAAATCATAAAAAATTATTTATGTATACCCACGCACTTGGACGTCGGTCCGTTGGGCCCCGTCGGGATACACATAAAGTCGGCGGCGGCCATGAGATGATTATAACATTTAATTGTTAAGCCGGGCTTACCAACGATGACTGTACATCGCCGTACATGCGGCTCGTTGGCCCAGCACTCGCAGCGAGTTGTAAATAATTTCATAATTAAATTAAATGGATGCGAGAAGTTGATGCAGTAGGGCATATAAAACAATTTGCCATTAGGGGCCCAGAGGAAAACTTTCTACCAGATGAATGGCCTGACACCGAAGACGAATGACGCCGGAGGAAGAGGAGGAGGTGGAACAGCAGAGGGGAGGGCAGGAAGGCAGACTAAGGAGACACTTTTTCCAAACAATCAATCAAAATGTTTCGCTTGAAATACAGTAAATCGTTTCAGTGCTTCAAAGAGCCATTGGCATTTATAGACAAGCACAGTGGGATGAGCTGCGGCACTCTATTGACTTAGTAAATCCATTTCGAAAAGTGTTTCTTCGACAGTGTGCCACGTTCCACGGCTAATTAAGTCCGTATTTTCAGACAGCTAAGAGACAATTGTTGGTAAATCTTAAAAATCACCAGAGAATTGGTATAATTTTATACTCGCAAAAGTGTGCGGAGGTAGATTAACAGACTTAATTAAAAGTAAATAAATAAAATTCAAATATAATCTTAGCAAGTTGTCGAAATTATGACACAATTTTAATCTATATTTTTTGTTTATTTCTTTTAAACTAGCTGCAACACTTATAATTTAAAATTCAAGCAAAGAGAGAAAGGTCCGATGTCAGCAGTGGGATGTGGATTTTTTTAAAGTATGTAGCATTGGATTTATATTTAATTCATAAAACCTCATTAGAGGAGAAAGTAATATACGGAATGCAAAACCATATTTAGGAAGTTTCTAAGAAAAAGCTAAACAAATGAAAAAGCTGCTAAGGTAATCGAACTGATAAGTGTCTTTATTATTTTATTCGCAGAAATTAAGCAAAGGAATCTTTTCAAATCTTTCTGGAAAGAATAGCAATAACTATACCCTATACTTTGGCCATTTTCCTAGAAAATTTCGACATTTATGAACAAAAGCAACTAATAAGTACCTAACAGTTTTAGATATTTTAATATTTGCAATAATTGCAATTACAGGAAAAAAATGTTTCTTTGCCTTTTTTACTAAAGAATCGGTCACGAACATGTATTTTTTCTATATGCTTCTTTTGTCTTTCAATAATATTTTTTTAATATTATTTAACATTTCTTTAACTTATTCTCTTCTTATTAGATTGGAATATAAGCGTTAGTAGAGTGTGCAAACATTATCATAAGTTTTACAATCAAAATATTTCAATATATATAAAAATTCTTTTAAAAGTAGGTAAAAGTAAACAAATTTAATTTTTTCGATTTTTTAATTTCTTTTGAAAAACAATACGAATTGCTATGATTGTATTATGAAGACTTCAATTTGATTAATAAATTTGCTTATACGTTTTTATACTTATTTTTTAGTATTAGGGTTTGATTGGTCATTCTGCAGATATACCCATATATAAAAACATAATATTATTGGAAACAATAGGTTATGTTTTCGTTGGTATTTAGCAAATAAAAAACCAAATCTTATATTTTGTTTCCTAATTAAATTCCTCAGTCGCATAAACATAATACATATATGTATATTAATGATTTCATGGAAATCGGCAAAAGCAGAATAAAATTGCTTGCCTTATCGCATCTTGCCCCGACATAAGAGATCAAACCGCCATATATATAGCGGTGGAATTCTGTACACAGGCCAGTTGGATTATTAACAGCGAGAAGCATGTCCCGTCTGACGGCATTAGTTCCGCTCCTGTGCCTGGCTCTGTCCTGTGTCCAGGCTACGATGTGGTGCGGTTATAATCGGAGAAACCAGTGCGTAAGGCATGACCTGTGCGATACTGGCTTAACCCATGGAAGACCTCAAGTGGATTTCCGGACACTGCAGGATGGTAACCAAGGATGCCGCTCCACGGAGCAGTGCTGCCCACTTGACAAAATAGTAAGTGGCTTAATTAAATTTAAATTTAAGCTCTAAATGGAAAATACAAATTTAAAATAGCTGAAATTCTTCCAAAATGTCATATAAGCTTGATGCTCAAATTTATTTTATTGCAGTTGCCGGAAAGCACGCACAGCGTGGCATATGATGAGCCACAACGAAGCGACTGCGGCCAAGTGAACCAAAGGGGGCTAAGCTTCACCATACGATCGCCCCAGGGCTTGGCTCAGGAGAACGAGCTCCCCTGGATGATGGCATTGTTGCACAAGGACAATACGTACTTGGGCGGCGGCTCCTTGATCGCCTTAGACGTGGTGCTCACCGCTCACCACGTTACCAAGCAGTTTGACAGCAGCGAACTCGTGGTGCGGGCAGGCGAATGGGACTTTAACACCGAAACTGAAAAGTTCCCTTATGTGGAAGTTGGAGTCCGGCTGATCGTGAAGCATCCCTCGTTCGATACGACTACCGGGGCCAACAATCTTGCCCTGTTGTTCCTCGAGAAGCCGCTCGACCCGTCACGCCACATCCGCCCCATTTGCCTGCCGTCGAGAAACCAAAACTTCGACAGAAAACGGTGTATTGTCAGCGGCTGGGGCAAGGATGCCATCAAGCAAAACAAGTTCATGAACATCATGAAGAAGGTGGATCTACCGGTGGTGGACCACGGCACCTGTGAGGGACAATTGGATCCATATAAGGAAGCATCCTTCCGGCTGCATTACAGCCTGATGTGTGCTGGCGGCGAGGAGGGCAAGGACGCGTGTTTCGGGGACGGGGGCTCCCCGCTCGCCTGTCCGCTCGAAGACGATCCCGATCGGTTCGAGCAGGCTGGCATCGTCAACTGGGGCGTTGGCTGCGGAATGGCGAACGTTCCGGGCGTGTACACCGATGTGGCGAAGTTTCGCAGTTGGATTGACGAGCAAATAAGAAGTTACTCCATAGCTAAAGAAGGATTGAAACTCGATGAAAATGAGCCGCCGCGTAAACAAGGATTCTGGTACAACCCAACCCAACAACCCCCACGCGGAGTTTATGATGAAACTACTAGACCACCAAAAAGAACTGACTATAGTCCATATCGTCCCCAATATACAACTAGACGAACTGAAAGGCCCCCTACAAGAGATCCGAATGAAATTGATCCAGAATCCTTCTTAGACTTTACTTCACCAAGCACGACTCAGTTCGAACCGATTCCTATGCAAATAATAAAAAGCAAATAAGCGATTATATTTAAATTGTAATAAGCGTGTGCCAAATGAAATAAATACTTTTTTACTCATTTCGAATATACTGAGTTATTTCTTTGAAAAACCCCCAAACAGTAAATTAGATTACAAAAAAGATTACAAATCTATTTAATTTTTGTTAAAACAGAATTTTTGAGTTGCCTTGAAAATAACACGATTAATGCTTATAAATTGGCAACTAACTACCAATTAGAGTCCGGCCTATTTCTTGCCCCTTCGATAATACACTGCGCATCATTAGCCTCTGGCGGAATCCAGCAAATTATCCGGACAGCGGGAGAACTCCATTGATTCGAGGGCCACACAGCAGAGCCACAAGGAGACTCAAAGAGAGAGAGAGAGAGAGACAGACCGCAAGGACCGCAGACGTGGGCGGGACTGGGGGGACTCATCCTTGGAGAGGGCCTGAGCTTTGGGCTTGTGACATCGGCGGGCACGCACTCGCAGCAGCTGCGGGCGCCATCAAAAACTTGTGCTTGTGGCGGGGCGCACTTTAATTTCAATTTGTCGCCGACCTGCGCCACCGCCACCGCCAGTCCCTGTCCCTGTCTCTATTCCCTTTTCCTTTCCCGCGGTGGCCAACCCCTAGCCACTGGGCCCCCGGCAATTTATTGTTTTCCACTTTACGCCAGTTCCCCACTGGAGACGGTGTCCTGTCCGCTTGTTATTGTTTTGTTGTGTTTTTAGTGCCGTCCTCAAATTTGAGAGTTTTCCACCGCCGCTTTTCCCGTGAGCTTTGAGCGATTGAGCCACTTGTCAATTCTAGATAGCTCCGGGGGATCGGGAAGCTCTGGAGATGCTGGTCTCGTACACTCAGAAAAAAAACTGGTTGTGTTGAACTGGGCGTATACTTGATTTCATTGGATATCGATCGACGAAAAAATCTCTTAAAATTTCTACTCTTACAAATAAATCCAAAAAAGCAAGGCAAACTCTTTTTTTCCAAGTGTAATTTGTGTAAGTGGGTTTGAAGCTGGGCGCGAGTAGTCACTTACCATGACAGCATTGCGCTTGAAATCCATAAAGTTCTTCACCTCGGCGGCCAATTCACGCAGCAGGATAATGCCGTCCTTGCGCTTCACTTCGATGTCGTTGTCCTTGAAGCGCTGCAAATGAAAAACCAGAGCCATCAGATACACAATTCTCAGTACATTTTACAGCTATAAACTATAAAACCGATGGGCGCCGGTTTCAGTACACAAAAAGGGTTAAAGGGTCGTAAAACTTTTCCGCTTTCTCATTGTCCAACATAAAACTCTGATGTACTCCCGAAATGGTTCTCGGCTCAGTAATGGCCGAGCAGGAGCAGAAGCAGGAGCAGGAGGCAGTTCCCATTGCTACGGGCGACTCTCAAATTGATATTAAATTTATTTAAAATGTATCTTATTAATTTAATTAGGTATTCATTGGCTGTGCCCGCGGTTTGTGGCTCGTGTTAAAAGGAGTTGAGATACTGCCCAGGACACTGGGCATTACATGAAAGTCGGTGTAACAAAGAAATATTTACGAAAATGAGACTCGGGAAAATACTTGGTATTGTGTATAAATTTCTTTCAATAGATATTTTTTATTAAATACCGTTCCAACGAAAACATTATTTTATCGCTTCAAAGAAAACCACTTAATGTTTTCTTCAAAAATAATGCAAATAGCTCGACACTCGTCTTTCGAGAGATAAGGAGAATCATTATTCCTCAAAATAATTCAATTATCAGTGTTGTTTTTTAGCTATTTATATTTTGTTTCAAGCGTCATTAAGCTAAAAGAAACTCTAGCAAATGTAGATGTGAGTGAATGTGACAAATAAGTCTAATTAAATTTCACATTCCATTGCACTTATGCTTAGGGACGAACATACACACTCGCAGCTATCCTTTGCAGGAACCGAACACACATCCTAGTTGGAGATTGGAGCAAAGACACACGCATTTAGTGGCCAAGTTAATGGCTTCGGCATGCCTGCCCTGATTTTCCACGTCGCCCCCTTGAACCCACTCACTCACACACATACTGAGAAGCAGATGCCTTGCGCCATTATAATGATTTTTCCATTGAACGTGTTGTCATTTGGTTTAATGGGAAATTCTGATGAGTTTTCTTTTCTGTTTTCCCTGATGAATTCCCATAATCATAATCGAAAAAGTAGCACTGGCGACCGAACGGAACGAAAGAGCGGAGAAGCGGAGAAGCGGAAAAGCGGCATGGAAATGTCGCCCGGAAGCAAATGCATTTTATGACTTTTCCATGCATTTAAGTGCCGAAAATTAGCAATTTAGAAATGGAGTTTTACGTGGAGAGGCGTGGCGGCCATTTCCAATTGTCACTTTTCAAACAAACTGTCACTTAAATTATATTTTTGCCCATTCGCGTCTCGTTGCATCCTGGCGAGAAAGGGCAAAGGAGATAGTGAGAGAAAGCGAAGGAGGAGTGCCACTGTGTGTGTGTGTGCATCCCTGTACATGTCTCCAGCGAATTAATTAGAAAACTTTTCTTAACTGATTTAGTGCCAGCAGCATTAGCAGCAGCAGCAGCAGCAGCAGTCGAGAAACTGCTTGGGCATAGAAGAATAAGCTCTGCAGCGAATACATACTTTCACTGGCAAAAAAAAGGATACGGAAGGAAATATAATGTGTTTTTTGTTTAGAAAAAGAAGATGTTAATTTATGAATTTTAAATATTGAATATTAAAGGCATTAAATATTCCCTTTCCTAATCTATTTTTCTAATTTAAATTTAAGTATTACAACTGATACTACTAAGACGTTTTATTTTTATGTTGTGCATACTTTCTCAATGATTTTCCGATAAAGAATGTAAAGTTTAAATATTAAACCAGTAATTCCAAAGGTCCTGCTTTGCTTTAAAGCTTATTTCTCTGTCCGACATCTCAAGGAAAAACAGAAATTAAAAGGCAGTGCTCGTATATTGCATTACCTTAATAATAATACAACTATTAAGATATTCAATTAACAACTTTCTACTATTTAATAACATTAATACTCTAATTTTTTTTAGAGTGCACGTACGTGTCTGTAGACACACCCACACCCACACATACACGCTGCAAATATTTGTGGCCGGAGCCCAAAACCTAACCATGTACCATTTGTGTGCTGGTGTGTGCGACCGCAGAACTAAAACTGCAAGGGGAAACTCTTTGAGGCATTCATTAGTTGGCTAAAGAAAATGTCACCCACACAGGCTGACAAAAAAGAAAAAAAAGGAAGTATTACTGGCACAAGGGGGCCCCTTCCCCATGCCCATGCCCCTCTGCCCTCCGTCTCAGCCTCTGTCTTGCTTGTAATGCCATTGAGCATTATAAATTCTACACGAGGATTTCGAACGCCCAAATTATGTCTGCTGCACTTGACTCACAGACATTTGCCCGACATCGGCATTTGAGGGTTAATGCGGCGCCATTAGACAGCTATTAGCCAAAAGGGGACTTTGGAGATTGAGATTGACTTTGGGGAGATATCTAGATTTAGCTGGAAATCATTACTTTTACTAGTTAAATTGTATAATAAAATATTAAACTTTAGTTTGGAAGTTTAAGAAAAATTTTAAAACTTTAAATTACTTTTGATTTTAATAAATATATACTTCAACTCTTACAATTCCTATTGTTCATTCAATTTAATTTAATTATTTTATTAATAAATTCCTTACTTAATATATTTTAAGTAGCTTGCTAATATAGTTAATATAAACACAATATTAATAAAACCCAAACTTATCTTTATTAATTTATATCTACAGCTCATATAAGAGCAAACAATTGTTTTATCTTTTGATTAAGAAATACTTTAAAAGAATGCTCCAATAAGAGCGAGCGAAGCAGTTGGAGTAATAAAACATTTAACGCTTTCACAACTTTTAAATTGAGCCAATTTCCAGGCATCTCTCCGCCACCCCCCCTCCCAGGCACTTGTTCCGCCAAAGTTTGCCTTCTAAAAATGATTTATAGCAGCTGGAAATCCATTAGCAAACTATTGCCAAATGAAAGCCAATAGTTTAAAAAAAAAGCAGCAAGAGAGAGAGAGTGTGTGGAGTGGAGCGTAATAAAAATCGAGAAGGCGCTGGACGTGGCAAGGAAGAGGCATTGCAAATTAAAAGGATGTCAAGCAACAAGCCGCAGCGCCGCAAAAAGGATCAATGGAGGAAAAACGCTGTGTTCTATATGTATGTATATCTGAGGAGACGCGCAAGATGTTAGCCATGGCTAGGTGGCATAGCAGTGGCTCCAGCTGCAGCTGGGAATGGGGATGGAGCTGCAGCGGCCACGCCCACAAAAACCTCACCCAACTTTTATGCGATGGCAACATTTTATAAAGCAATTTCCACGAGAGCAGCATCGAAATGCAATGCACGCCTGAAGGACGCACGCGTGTGTGTATGAGAGAGTCCTGCCGAGGAGGAGGATAAGGAGGAGGGGCGGCGGTACAAAAACTATATACAATATGTATACAATATGGGTAGCACTCGAAGAGCGAGAGCAGCAGCAGTGGCAGGAGCAGGAGCAGCAGCAGCCATAGAAAGTTTTTCATTTTGCGGTTGACTCTGGAATTCGAAAATGCTGCGCAAGGCGGAGCCCTCGAGCGGCCCCCAGCCGCCTCCCGCCAGCCGGGTGCGTATGCAGCTGGTGCAAAACTTTAAGTGGAGCAAGGACATCCGAGGAGCAGAGGCGGGGCAGGGCCGACGAGCGAATAAGGAGCATTCCTGAGCTTTGGCTTCTGCTCCTGTTGAATTCCAGCACAAGTTAAGCAGCTTACGCATGCAGGAGCAGATGCAACAGCAGCATCGGCTACCTGAAGCCGCACACTGAGCGAAAAATGTTTCGATTTATGGAGTCCAGAAGCAACACAGACACATTCATTTCAATTCATGTCTTGTACCGAATATTTTATTCAAGAAAAGACTTAATCCAAAATATTATTATATTGCATCAGCCAACAAAATAATGTTTGACCTAAGTTGTGGTATATTTTCTCAGTGCAGTCAGTGCTCAGACTGCTCGGTATATTGACTTTCGTCCTGGCTTTCTCCTGTCTCAGTGATTATGCGCTCAAGTGGCGAGGAGCGGGCTCAGAAACCGGAGCACCTCAGTTCTACGGTCTGGCTTCTCTGGTCTGGTCAAAAAATGCGCTAATTAGATTTTAATGAAGACGCCGCTGGCGCCCTTCAGCCCCAGTTCCCGACTCTCCGTATCCTTCCAGAAAGGAGCAACAGTGTCCCGCATCAACGCGCATGTTTCCCTGTTCAGCAAGGCGCAGATTTGTTTTCCAAACAAACTTCTTGTAATTGCAAGATTTTGTTTTTTTTGTCATTTTATGCTTGTTTTTAGCTTTTTTAATTAAATCTTTTCTTTTTGTTGCTTGCTGTCATAGTTTTGAGGCTCTTACTTTCCTTAATTGATAAGCTCTATAATTCTCTTTAGTGCTGCAATTAACTTTTAATTAACGTGTTTTTCATATTCAAAAGAAAGTAGACTTTTAATTGTCTTAAAAAGAGTCTTTCTCAAGAGAGAGGATTCAAATGTTAACATGACTACAAAGTTTTAAAATTTATGAATTAATCTAAATAAGCTAATAATAAAACATTATAAAGAAATTTTCCCCACTTTATTGCAGCACAACAAGGAAGAGAAGCTACAGGCTTTCCATAATTGAGCACATATTCTTTTGGGACGTGAGGTCCTTCCACCTGCAATTTATTGTTCAAAATCCCCAATGGATTTTCTGAAATTAATATTTAATTTACTTTATACTTTCAGTAAGGACGAGGAAGACTCCGCCCCGCTAAACATTTGTCCGTCGGCAGCTGTATGTCATGCTCGCATTTTCGTAACCAAACGACAACAACAGACTTAAATATTTGCATAGACAAGCCCTGACTGTACACAGACATATGTACATCTGCGAATATACATATATGCATGCATATATATATGTTATATGGGTATATGTATAGGGAGCAGATCAAGGACTCTGTGGCTCTGCAGCCCCAGTGCATTTTGGACCGCTCAAAAGCCAGAGGAGTAGTCCCACGAAGGAGCGGAGCTCGGACTCCGAACGAACCCCAGGACCCCTCAAGTGCGTCGCCGAGTCGTCGCCTTGATTTACGATTAGTCTCTTTGCAGTCCGCAACACTGTTCGCCACACACTTAGTTAGCCAAACACACAAAACCACCTCGATCTCCAGTCCCATCCTCCACGGTCCTCCTCCTCCTGTCTTCCCTGTCCACTCTGTCCACTGTGCCCACAAGGCGTAAGCTCAGCGCTGTGCCCTCAACAAGGCCTTTGTATTTGTCACCAAATCCGGCAAATGGAGAGCGGGAGTTTCCCGGCGGAGGTGGTTGCCACTGGATAGCGGTGGAGTTGGGCAACCACTTGCCTAAACAAATGACCAGCAATCTGCATTTTGGGTTGCAGACCCCGGCTCACAAAAATTATAATTGCATAGACATACCAAATGGGAAGGCAGATTGAAAGACCATGGGAGCTTGAGGAATATTTTAAAACCTTTAAACACTTCCTTATACTCCTTAAATGCTCAAAATGAAAAGGAATATCCTGATTTAAAGCTGATTTTAAATAAATTAAAAACTTTCCAGCTTAATTGTTTAATTATTTAATTATTCAATTTTAATGTAAAATATTTTATGTGTACCTCTTTGTAGTAAAGTTTTATGTTTCTTGTACAAGTAAGGGACATATTGGCCTAACCTAGCCTATGTTTTAATTTTTTCTTCGAAATATGCGAATATTGGTTTTGGTCAAAGTCCGAAATTAAACAATTTTCACACATTTTAAAAAGAAAATCCTTATGCCTATCATATGGCATAACATTTTTTGGTTACTTTTGAGCAACAGTTGTATATGCTTTTTTCTTTAATTAGTCGGAATATAATATCGAGAGTACATATAATACTGTAGTACTAATCAATAAGACTTTAAAACCCAAAAACAGTTATTAAGAATAAGGCTAAAAAATTTGCATCATAAAAAACAAATATTTGCTAAATATGGTAACCCTTTCATACATTAAGACACATTTTTAAAGATTTTAAAAAAATACTAATAAATAGTAAACCTTATTCTATTCCTATTCTTATTATTCAGAATAATTCTTTCAAGAATCACACACACTTGTAATACATATATTTATTTCGCAATCAGTTAGGATTCCGTTAAGTTGGTCATCTACCAGAAAGGTAGAAAGACAGGTACTCAGGTACTTTTCAAATAATTATAATTTAATCTGAAATTTTCTGAAGTTTATCATTAGCCACTAAGAGATATGAGTGAATATATACATATATATACCCAATCGTGTGCTATCAATGATGTACAATCGAGTAAAATGACTTAATCATGAGAATGAATGTTGATTTCAGCTTTTCTCTCTCAATACTGTATAAAGGTAAATACTTTCACCGGCATTTCCAAGTTGATAAAGTCCTCTGTCCTTTCCCTGTTTTCTCCTTTTGCGATTGCAATCAGCATGAACTCGGCTTGCAGTTGGTTTACTTTTACCTTCAATCAGCTGCAACCAGAATGCCAAGTACAGGCGGGTAAGGAAGCTCTCGGAACCGGGAACAATAATTTGCATGCCACTTACAGGCGGAACCGACTGTTGAAAATGAAATAGGGAACAGCAAAGGAGGGTGGCGGGGGGCAAAAGGAAAATAGAGAGGGAAAGCGAAGGCTGGACGCTGAAGAAAAACGACGGCACGCACCAGTTTTGTTTTCTTACACTTTTTTTTTTGTTTACTTAAGCTAAAAAGTTTTGTATTACGTGCAAAACGAGAGCACGCTTAAATTTATTGGCCTGCAAGGCACAGAGAGACCGAGAAAGCCAATTTTCACTAAAATTTGACCCATATTTCAACGCAGAGCAAGAGAGAGAGAGAGAGAGAAAGCTACGAGAGAGATGGCTGGCAATGATCACACAAGCTTCACTTCATTATCACAAACACCGTTAGTCACACATCATCATTTGCCGTTATGGCGGCACATACGCAGAGCGAGATGGAGACAGAACAGCAAGAGGAAGAGAGAGAGCCAGAGCATGCTCCTGTCATTTGCTCTACGTAAATGTGCAACACTTTGTGTGCTGCCACGTTGTCAATGAAGTCTGTCCGTCTCTGTCACTCCTTATGCCGAGGCATTAAGTTTGACAGGCAGACATGGCAGCCCTTTCTTGTTTTTAGGTTATGTTTTGCGCTTGTCACATACAGTTATGATCGAAAAGGTATGCGTTTAAATCGGAACAATAAAGATAGACTGACCTTGTGATATACAACCAGAATCTGGATAATGTATGCCTTTTGCAGTTTTAAGTTTAGGGTTCTGGAGAAAATTGTCAAAAAATCAAAGGAAAAAATGAAACCTTCTGGTAAAACTCAATACTCAATATTTTAAAACATGTTTAGGTTAGTTTTAAATTTAATAAATATTTTCTAAAACGTTTTTTAACTATAATGATTTTTGTACAACATTTGAGCGGATATTCTTTTTATATCCTTACAAATAGGTATATTATCCTATGACTAATATTTAATTTATTGCATTTATTAAATAAAACATCTCTTCAGTTAAAAAACATTTCCTACTGAAAAATTTAATTTATCGTATGATGTTGTTATATAATAAATTTATGGTAGCTATTTTTGAATTTTAAACACAGTGTTATATGACGTTTTTTGTTAGTAGAAATCAGCACCCATTAGGTTCAAGTTGTTATTGAATATTGACCGGCCTTATCTCTATTGGGTTTACCAATCTCTAATCTGTCGTGTTGCGAGAATTACCTATAGCTTTGATTTATATTCTAAAAACATATCATCTCCATGCTACAATACAAGTCGTAAAGAGTATTTCATATTCGACCAAACAGGAAAGGGACCAGCTGAAGGTTGTCCTCTGTCTGAAGAACATATTTCATGGCTTAGGTAGATACTTTTTCAGCTAGTCACCGCTAAACGCTGCCAAGCTAGAGGCGTAGGGAAAATAAAATAAATGAATATGCGCCACGCACAGGCATCCACACACTCTCCCGCCTCCCCCTCGCTCTCAGCCCTGGCAGCCATTTTGTCTTGGCCTGTTGTTCCTTTTTGTTGTGCCTTGTGCGACGCCTTTCGCATAACTGAACGTGTGCGCTGCATTTGTTTTACATTTTATTATGCTACTTTAAAATGCCAAATGGAAAAAAGCAGCTATGGAATATACAGAAAAAAAAACCAGCAGCAGCAGCAGCAGCAGAACAATAACAACGAGAAAAAAGCGGATAAATGAGAAGGAGCAGAGGATGGAGGGTGGATGGAGGACCACACCCACAGCATTGTCCGCTTTCCTTTTTAATTTTCCTTTTTTCCCTTTTTTTTTATTATATTGCAAAACATTTTTTTGAAGGACAACAGCCAAGTCAATAGAACAACAAAACTGTGTCAGCAAAGGATCCAGAAGAAGACGACGTCTGGACCGAAGTGGAATTATATTTAATTAATAGTGTTGCGCAGGGACATGTCAATATTTTATTTATGAGAAAGAAAACTTGAAGAACTTGGGGCAATGAGATTGTTATTTAAGGCTTTAACTTGGGCTAAGAAACGTATTGTATAATATAAAAAAAAATAAATAAAACCTAAATATTATTATTAGTTTGATTTTATCTAGTTTATTGCAAAGCTTTATTTACACAGAGAAGTTTAATTGAGTAAATAAACTTATTTAACTCCTTATTTCGGGTCTTTTTTACTGGTAATACGTATTTTAGCTCTTAAAGTACCATTTAACATCCAAACACGGCCATTTGATGTTTTATTTACAACTGTTCACTTGTGGATTCCTATAAAGGTAACATTCCGGCAATCTACACAATTGTTATCAACTTTATAGAGTATATTAAGCAGTACCTGACCTTCTAGGAACATTCTCAACAATATTGTTTTATATATTTACTTACATGACATATAAATAAATTGAAAAATTCACCCACGAGAATATTCCAGTACATCGAAATTAATTAATTTCGGATTTTAAAGCGCTGTGTAAACCAAAACCTCACTGGAAGCCCAAGTGAGGTCTTTATTTTATTGTGGCGTGTCAATAATTTTATATTGCCTTCAATTTATTAGCCTTTGCCGGCGGTCGAGGCATCGAAGGTTGATACCGATGCGAAAGGCGTTAACAAGGGTGGCACAGACTCCAACCGCTGAGAGCACGCAGGCATACAAGCAAACAAACAAGCAAGCAGACAGAAGGACAGATCAACTTGCACACGCACAAAATGGTATGATATAATGTTTATTAAGCACACACTCACACACACACTCGCACACGGAGGGCATTCTCCCCACGCACAACGTCGCGTATACTTGATATTTAATTCAATCTGGGCGTAGGTTTCCGTTTTTTGCCGTCGTACAGCGGAGTGCGCTTTAAATTAACACAAACAAACGTTGTCAGCGGCAGCAGTAGCACCACCGACACCACCACCCACAGCAACAACAACTACAACAGCAACTACAACAGGACCTATGATAACATACACCCGCACACAGAGGCAGAAAAACAACAACAGGACAGAGGAGAGCAACAGCAACAAGGCACTTGACAATTACAGACTCAATGACAGTCACAGCCAGCAAATTTATTTGCATTTTAGCCGCCTTTCAGGCTCCATCTCCCGATTCCTCCCCCGAATCCAGCTTGAATGTGCCTGGTTTTCTGTATAATTTTACTGATATTTATACCCTAGTGCGGGGCTGTCGAAATTTTAGCCAAATCGCCCAGTGTTTTATGAGTTTCACTGGGATGGTTGTACTTTAATTTTAAACTGGAACTTTGGAGTTTAGTTAGTACTTTAGTCATTACAATACTTTTTAATAGGAGTGAAGACCAGGTTTTGAGTCATTATAATCTAGAAAATTATAGTTTGACTGTATTTTCTTTTACTTTTTGTATCCCATAAAACCTATTTATAAAAACTCAGCCGTTTAAAAATGTTTAAATAAATTATATAGAAGACAAATTTGAATAAAATAAGATAAAAATGAGTATGATCTATTAAATCATACCATTATTATTCGTTCCAATATGGGATTATCCGTCCTTCCAGATAAATTTACAGACGAAAAAATTCTTTTAGGCAAGTTTCGATATAAAAGCCAGTACCATCCCTTCTTTGTTGCATAACCCAAAGAAAATATGCGTAGATTACTCCTGATTATGACCCGGTAAGACTTACCTCCGGACTAATCGGCTTGCAGGGTATATATAAAAAGCAAAGTCCGCTGTAAGGGAAAGTTGCCGCAAGAGTTGTGTATGTAAATCCGCATAAAAGCGATTTTCTCGCACATAATCACAGGCAGCACACTCGCACAATAAAGGCAACCCACTGCACGTCTGATTAAACGCGAAAGTACGCGTCTGACAGGGGATGGGGTGCCATCCGTGTGTCCCACCATCATCCAACATCCAACAGACGCTATCCGCCATTCGCCATTCGCCGTTCGCCATCCGCCATCTTCCACCGCAGACCACGCAGTCAAGCAAAGCCAAACAGAGGCGGGCTTATTAACATAGATAGCACCCAGTCTCACTCACATACTATATACTCGTACTCGTGTGTATGTGTATGAGCCCGACTCCCTGTTTTTGGCCCGCAGTGCCCCCCAATTAGCCTTATTTGTGTTTAAATTGCATTAGGGCAGCAACAAACAACTAACGACAAAGGAGCCAAATAAGAGCGCCAAAAGGAGAACACGAAAAATTGACGCATTTGTTGGTTAAGCTTCCACTAAGCCTTGCCATTCAAACGTTTATCGATAAATTCTGCCTTATCGATAAGTTCAACTAAGTGCCCGCAGAGCTTAAATGTATTTGTTTTCTCGCTAAACCAAGCCGAAGCAAACCAGACACGGCCATGGCCCAATCGGGGCCATTAGCCAGGCGGCCCATGTATCGGGATTATCTGATACATATGTCTGCATTATCGGGCCTAACAATGTGCGTGCTTGGTCTAGCCATATGACAGTCGTAATTACTTACACTTTTGATCTCATTCATTTTGGTAAATTGACGTCCGAACTCCCACAAGTCCACGCCGAACTTCAGGGCCCAGTTGCGAACTCTGCAAAAGAGAAACAAAATATATTAAATACCTTTATACATATTTAATGTTTAAATGTTAAAAGCGAGCATCTCTCAGAGAGGCGCATAAAGCTTACAACGACTTTATTTATACATATTTTGAAGCCATTACGCCCTTACAAAGTGCAACTCATCGATACGTGGCTTATTAAAAATCAATTAAAATGGATTTTAAATTGCGCATAAATTATTTCCAACTCATTACGCATACGCATACAAATCTTTCATTAAGCAATAAATGGCTCCGGCAAGGACTCGCCATCATGGCTGTTGTTGTCATTAAACGAAATGCTCCTAAGGCAAATATATCTTCAATATTTGCCAACAAGTTCCTCTGCGTTATCCGGGCAAAAGATGAAAACCAACAAAAAGATTTCAGCCAACTCACTTGAGAAACACTGAAGACAGCGACAAAACTCATTACGGATAGACCGAGGGGAAGGGAGGACAACGCCAGGACCAACAGCCAACTATTGTGAAAACATTTGCCAAACATTTATAATCTAAACGCGAAAGTCAAAAGCAAAACAAAAGCAACACAACGAGCGCTCATAAAACCAGAGGGAGGCAGAGCGTGGGACCTGCGACTGTGTAAAGCAACAGAAAATTGAAAATAAAGCACAAGCACGCAAAATCCAAGAGCAGACTTTAGCCAAAAACAAAAAAACAAAAAAATGAAAATGAAATATTAAGAAAAAGTCAGAACGAAACAAAGTCAACTTGAGCCAGAGCAAAGACCATGCAAAATAATGCCCCCGAAAATATTTGCACAATTTTATGGCATTATCTGCAATATCAATACGGCGGGGCAGAGGAAGGAGCAGGAGACAGTGGAAGTTCAAGCGAAGGAAACTCGTGCTCGGGCGCCACTAACCGCAGCAACGTTGCGTATACGCAATGTTCATTATATTGAGCCGGCGGCGTGCGAACGAGCGTAGGAACGAGCGAGCAAGCGAGCGAACGAGCGAAGCAATCGGAGGAACCGAAGGACGCAGCTTCCCCATCTAGATACAAAATAAGCGCATGTTTATATGGCCAGAAGAGGGGGGGGCAGGACACACCGATGCGATGCTAGGGGGAGGCCGGCAGATAGCGAGGGACGGAAGTGCAACTGCAGTCAAGCGGCGGCGGCGGCAGACAAAGTTTTATGGCTCGGGCGATGCCAAAAATGAATTTAAATTATATGAAAATTGTATTATAAACGGAAGCCCGAGGAGCAGGACGCAGGCCACATCTTTTTCGCCCCACAGCCCCCGTGGCCCGCAGCAATGGAAGCGTAAACAATGAAGCGAAATAAAGTGGCCAACAAAGTGATTGAAATTGGATAATGCTGATGGTGGGCAACAACAAAGAGCCGGCTCAGCGATGCCTGGGGTCAAGTGATGATAATTAAATGAGACTTGCACCATCCACGATACATACATATATGCTGGAAATAAAAGAAACAAATCGACAGGGGTTGCTGAATGACTGGCATTCGAGTTAAATGATATGAGCGAACTTAAATGAAATCACAATTGGGTTTCTTTGTTTCGAACCAAATGGCTCAATCTTAAAGAATAATAAGTAATGTAATTTTATCCCAATCAAAAGATGGATAATGCTATAAAGGTCCTTTGTTTTCTTCTTAATTCCTTAATACTAAATTCAATAATTAAGGAGAGATGTACTGACGATGATCTATATTTAAAAAGAGATGTACCTGACCATTATCTATACATCCAGAATATAAGTAATAATATTGATATATACATAGTAGACTGACTGTAGACTGTAGACTGTAATTTATGATACCCTTAAACCCTATAGATACCGAGTATTAAAAATAATTGAAAATACAAAAGTTCTTGCACGGAAAGTACTCAAAATATAATAATACCGGTATCTTATGTTTACGAAATATTTGCTTAACTTTTCGGGCAATTTCTTTGGCAAACATATCAGAAGGCATGCAGAACGAAATGCGCCCTGGGACTGAGTCTTACATTCTGTGCCAGTTTAACGCTATCAAGAACCTTGGCAATTCGTCGCCAGACCCGCCTCATGCGGAAAATCTCTGTGGAGACAAGGTTGGAAGGGCGGGAAAGTGCCATTCATATGCACACGTCCGAAGGAGGAGCAAGGAAAAACATTGGAAATCGGGTCCAGGGCAGCAAACAGCAATGAAAGGCCATCAACGTCATCCTCTTGGCCTGAAGTAGAAGACATTTTTTTGCAGATTCTTTTGACTCCTCCTCTTGCCGCTAGCCACAAAAAAAAAAGAACAGAAAGAAAAAAAGAAATACGAAATAGTCACATTTTGTTTTACCTAGTTTTTTGCTGCACGGCCAGAAACTTGACAATGGCTATAACTATGTCCATGTGAAAATGAGGCGAAGAGCGCTCCAGGTGTATTTGTAGTGACTTTCTATTCTGTCTCAGCTTTTTGAGCACGAACCAACCACGTACGTCATGCTTAAGTACCATATACCTGTGCAGCTACACCTGAAGCTATCGAACTAGTTTCGTTCCATTGCATTTTTCACTTTCCACCCCCCGCCTGCTCCTTCTACAAATTTTTTGTGCAGTTTTTCACTTTTCTTGCCGGCCTGCTCGGCCAAGTAAGTTTATGCCGAGGCAGGTGGCAATAGGATGGATGTGCACTCAAAGAAATGTAGATTGAATTTAGGATGGTTTATTTTTTTATAGAACTTCTTAGGAAAGATCTAGCTTAATCATTTATTTATTCTTCTTTATGTCGAATCACAACTGAATCTTAATATCTTATTAGTTGTTGCCACTCTGTCACTTTTACTTATTGACTCTTTCAAATGTTCCTCAGATTTTCCTTGAGTGTGGTCGTCGCTGGAGGAGTAGGTCAATGGGTTTTTGCCATTTTGCATCATTGAAATTGAAATGAGTCCCCTTGTGCCGCCGCTGCCAGCAGACTTGAATGCGCAATCACAAGAGCGCACTTCAATGCGCCCTTAACGTGTGCCGGTGTACGGTGTATTAGGATGTCCCAGAGAGTGACTGTCTTCAACTGAACTTAAATTCGATTCCATCAAATAGCTAACTATATCAAAGCATTCGAGCTCAGCCATATGGAATGATCATCACTATTCTTAAGGGGGTTAGTTATTAAAATAAAGGAATTATTAAAAGATATGCCAAGGTTCAAAGTAAAGGCAAAGAGTTTAATCACTTAATTAGAATGTCTTTATCTCTTGAAGTCTTTTGTAAACTTTATAAAGAAATAGATATTTATATCTCTTAAAATTTATTAAGAAATAAAACTTCCTTAATGAACAGTCAGTAAGGGAATTTATTAAAACCAATGATAAATAATAGCAAAAAAAAAACTTCACAAATTAACAAGTCCTTGTGAGCTTGGTCAGCTGAAGCCAGAATTAGTTGAAACGATAGTAGTAGGGATGAGTCAAGGAATTGGACACATCCATTTGGGATGCGCAGGCGTACAGTCCATCTGGTTCCTGGGGCATTGATATTCCCTTTTTAAAGGCCACCGTTCTCCTTTTCTTCTCGCGGTCCAGATCGTTCATTATGGCCAAAAGCTCGGCGGGAATACTGTAGCGATCACCTTTTCGTTTGAAATATCCCAAAGGCTGGTAGTTCTCCAGCAGCATTTTGATGTCTCTCCCAAAACCGCAGTTCGTTGAGCGCAACAACCCGCCCAAGTGGTCGGCGATCTCATTGACGGTCACTGGCCTCCCCATGGCCCTCATAACCTTGCTAACGAGCGCTATATCCGTGTAGATAATTCTTTGGCGGTTCATTTCACTAAAAATTTTCGTTGACTTGTCTGAATTTCCAGAGTTTTTAGCCGAAGCTTAAAAGTAAATTTTACAAAGTGACGCAGGCTGAGGTGTTAATTTTATGACTTGAATAGAAATGTGATTGCAAGTGTGAAGTAGAAGCCTACTTTGTTGTCGTTCTTAATCTCGGAACCTCACATGCTTTCCCAGCCAGAGTTTTGCAAATGAATTTATCGTGTTCTGCGCTAATTCAGAATCCACCTAAATGCTCGAACAACTTGGGGTAAATTACACACACCATACACCCTTAGTTTTGCAAGGGTTGTTGGTAGCTGAAAAAAATAAAAACCAAAATAATGCGCTAGACGGGGCACGGCAGTCAGTCGCTTCTGTTTGTGTCTCCGGCTTAACTGCTGCTTAATGCACTTTCACTGTCATTTGTCATAAGTAGTTAGCGCTCTGTTTGCTCCCCTCTCTCTGTTGATTTTGCTTTATTTATTCTTTTAAGCCGCCTCGACGGTAATTAGATCTGCCACGCCCCAACGAGGAGCACCCACAGCGCACTGTTTCGACTGCAAAATGGTTTTAAGCAGCAATTGTGCCAGTTGCAGATCCGGCTGGAAAAACAACACGATTAAGTGAAGGTCTGTGAGTGTGGCTGAATCTGGCTAAAATCATGATGACGTTTCAAAGGCGGAAGTTGAATTGTCATTGTCATTTTATAACAGAGAAAATGCAGCAGTATACTATATAAATTTATAAATCTTCCATTTAAATTCATGGATACTAATTCATTAAAAAAGAAACCCTTAAAATAATTCCCTTTAAAATTATAAAGAAGGACACGTAAGGAAAGATCTTCCCTTTAAATTCATTGATGCATTTTATCCTTTACATACTAATTCATTAAAAAAGAAATCCTTTAAATGATTCCCTTTAAAATTATAAAGAAGGACACGTAAGGAAAGTTTTCCAATTGGATTAATTTGCAGCCGAGTAGAGTTGGCTCTTGAATCGATCGCTCATCTGCAGGCCGCCCAGAATTCGAATCATGTAACATCCTCGTTGACACAGCCTGTCCCCTTTGTCCTCCCTGAAAAGTTTCTGGCCATGGCACGTGACCCAGAGAAGCATTTTGTTGTCAAGAGCAGCGGGAGCGGCGGGAGCAGGGAGCAGCTGTCAATGCAACTGCCCCCCAGATGGAGGAGGAGGAGCAGCGGCGGCGGATGCTTAAGCAAACGAGGCATGCATTAAAATGGCAACTGCAACTGAAAATGAGGCAAATGAATGGGCCCAGTTCGGGGCCCAAGAAAGCGTCGTGGAGAAAGCAACGCTCTCGACCCTCGAGAGCCCGATGTGGGTCAGTCACATCAAAAGCAATGGAAGGACTAGCCACCGCCTCGGCCAGGAGCAGAAAGTGGAATCAGGACCAACTTCTTCTTCAACATCATCGCCCAATGCCGAAGCATAATCGTCAAAGCTGGACTGGAGGAGGCCCAAGTTGTTTTTCTTGTTTTGCGCCTGCCAGCAAAAGTTGAAATAAATTTAATTGAATTTCTGCAGTGACATAAAGCAAATGGCAACATGGAGAGGCAAGAGAATGAAACCAAAGCAACAGCGAAAGCAAAAGTTTGCTTTTCAAATTAATGAAATTTATTTTACGCATGTGCCACAGCCTGTCAGCGGCCCAAGACGGACGAGAATAGAACGAAAGTTAAAGAGTTGAAAAATGTTGACTCAGTCCCCGCTTGATGGGAGATATAAAATCGATGCTGAGTGATGTCAATCTTACATAAATGCTAATAATTATAGTTAGTTGAGGAATACATTCACAGAAGCCAACTTCCCCAAAAGTCTCGCTCAATAAGCAATAATTGTATTAACGCAAAAGACAGAAGCCTCAGCAAGCTAATTGAATTTCAGCATAAAAACCGCTCGTCGAAACTAATTTCAATAAATAAAGGTGACATTAGATATAAAAGTGGAACCGAAAAGAAAATCACTTAGTGTGTCTGTTCCGGTTCCTGGTCCTTGTGCCCCCGCACCTTCCGCCAACCTTCCGTTTCCATCAGCAGGCAGTTGTCCTTGCCTGCAAATGGCCGTTGGTTTTTGGGTTAATTAGCCAAGTGAACGTTGCGGTTACGTGTGTTGCCTTTCCCCTCCTCCTCTTCACCACCCCACACCGACTCCCCCGCCGCACGTTCGCAGTCACCGTGCGAAGCTAATTGCAAAATCCTATTATGTATCCATTAGATACGCATATATACCATACCGTGAGCACAACATTCACAGAGACTTACTTATATGGGAGCCAAAAAAATATCTCGTCGCCCCCTCCGAGTAATATAATTCGAATTTTCCCACATCAAGTTCTTTGTCGTCTTGTGGCGGCAACCCGGCGTATACTTAATGGGGGGAAGAACCTCTTTCTTTGATGGCCTGCCACTCATTATTTTTCATTTATGCACATTTTTAATGAAATCCCCCCATATACGGAACGTTCTCCTCAATATGTTTTTGGCTCTAAGCCGATAACTATAACTATGAACATTTATTTCAATCTCTATGTGGTAAACATTGTAATAATCATAAATAAATTGGTCCATAAAGGCAAACGAATGGCCAAAGTTTCGCACAAGAGATTTTGGTATACATAAAATCCTGATGATGCATGAACAAATTCGTAATCAAAATAATTGCAGTACTTGAACTTAATGAGGCGATGAAAAGTAATTTTTAAGATTATATAAATACAAGACCGAGTTTCGCTTAAATTTATTTGGTTAATTTTAATTATTCCTTAACGAAGCGTAAGTGAGAAATATTTCTTTATCGGTTTTATATTTATATTTTTTAATTTTTGTTCATATTATGTCTTAGTGTTTTGTAGGTTAAATCCAGAGTTATGCAAAAATGTTTGTAGAAACAAATGGAAGCAAAGTTTTAAATGCTGAGACTGAATTGTCATGGAACATTTAAATTCCAACCCTGAACTAATTACACTTTCTCAATAAATAATGTATATACTTCAAGGGGGGAAAAATATACAAATATTTCTAAAAATGTATTCCTAACAATATTTACAAATTCCTAGCAATATAAATCAATATTTAATTTCTTTAAACCATTATAAGCCTGGGCATAGTAGTAATAAATCTGTGATACACATTTTACAGTATATTTTTTTCAATGTTTTCTATATATTATGATGATATTATATTTCAAGCCACTGTACCTGACCTTTATCAAAGAACTTTGTATTAACGCGTGTCTAATTTTAGCTAAACTCTAGCCACCTTTTTCAGTCTCAGTAATCAGTTGAAAAAGAATGACTGCCTTACAGACTACAGTCCCACCGATGGTTGATACATTGATACTATCCACCGTGTTGCCGCCAGAAATCGTGTGTGCCATGGGATTCATCTGGGTTGTTGAGCTGGCTGCCTGCAAGCTCGATAATAACAGACTGCAGCCCCGGAAGGCCTCATGCCCAGTGAGTTTGGATTAGGAAAAACGTAAACGTTAACTTTGAGATCTTGTCTTTCAATAGGTCGGCTTCCACTTCAGGGTAAAATTCAACCAGTGCATCCGTATGAAGTACCACCCAAAACGGATTCCGGGACCATGGTCAAAACGGATTCCGGGACCATGGTCACGACCCTCAGGAAAATAATTGATTTTCAGCCATTAAAACCGCTTGTCTAAACTAATTTCAATAAATAAGGGTGGCATTAGATATAAAAGTGGGACTGAAAAGAAAATCACTTAGTGTGTCTCTGCCAGTTTCTAGTCTCTGTGCCCCCGACTTCCTCCAATCTTCCATCCTTGCCTGCAAATGGCCGGTTGGTTATTGAGTTAATTAGCCAAGTCAGCGCCCTATAAATGTCATATATTTCTTTGTTAAATAAAAATGTTTCACAATAAAAAAACAAGAAGTTGCTTATTACATTTAATAATTATATATTGTATTATAGCTAAGATATTTATATGCATAATTGCAAACACATTTTAAACCATTTTCAGCTGGCAAAGTCGCTTAATGGGATTTCTACATTTCTAAGGGATTGCTCAATGCTCAAAACAAGAAAGGAAGCTAACATCGCTACGCCGAAATTATGAAATTTACAACAAAATTCTGAAAAATATTGAAATACTAGTATCTAAAAGTAGAAGAAATTATGTTGAAAACTGACAAAGTTTTAATTTTTTTTTTCTAACAATTTCCCGACCGTTCCTATGGCAGCTATATGATATAGTAGTCCGATTTTTATAAAATTAAATCCAAAAATCTGAAACAATATAGAAAGCTCATAACCGATTTGATCAAGATATGTTAAAAACCAGTGGAGCTATATAGTAATTTGTTTTCTACAAATATACGGATCGTTTCTATGGGACCTATACGATATAGTTGACCGATCCGGCCCGTTCTGACATATATAGACAAGTATGAGTATATAGAAGACTATCTGTAAAGTTTCATTCAGACAGCTTTAAAACTAAGGGACTAGTTTGCGAAGAAACGGACCAACTTTATATACTTTAAAGGGTCGGAAATGCCTCCTTTACTACGTTGCAAACTTCTGATTAATTTTTTGATATTAGACTTCAAACCACTGTACCTGACCTTTGGCTAAGAACTTTGCATTAACGCGTGTCTAAGTTGTTTTAGCCATACACTAGCCGCCTATTCCAAAGTCAGTACTCAGTCGAATGAGAATGACTGCCTTAGAGACTTCAATCCCACCGCTGGTGGAGTCCCCTGCCTTGATACCATCCAACGTATCGCCGTCATCCTCTACTTTGGCGCCGGAAATTGTGTGTGCCATAGGATTCATCTGGGTTGTTGAGCTAGCTGCCTGCAAGCCGGATAAAGACAGACTGCTGCTCCGGACAATGCAATGCCCAGTGAGATCGTATCAGGAATAACGAAAACGTTAACTTTCAGATCTTGTTTTTCAATAGGTCGGCTACCACTACCTGGTAAAAATCGACCAGTGCATCCGTATGAAGTACCACCCAAAGCAGGTTACGGGAAGAATAGGAAGATGGTTAAAATTTAATAAAACAACCACTTGGAAACCGCCAACAAGGCACTATGCCAAAACCACTGCCTATACCGGCAGATGGTATGCCTATGGTGAGGACTTAGTTACGGCAATGCATGATTAAGACACATCAGAGTTATTTGACAAAAAAAAGACTAAAGTGCTTTCGTTCTTAAATTTGTTGTTTAATTGCAGTCAACTAATTCAGTTCTTTAATAGTTAGAAGAGAATGGTACAGTTTTTTAAGTAACTCAGAAAAAGACTTGCACAATGCTCTTATTAACTTGATAGTTTATTTAGACGCATTTATACAAATTCACGGATACACGGATATTTGTATAAATCCACCGTAACAGTTGCTGTATCCATTATTCAGTGGATGCCAAAACCGAATAGTTTCTTCCACATTACCAATGGCCTTCACTTGAAACAATAAACAAATGGTATTAATGTTTCAGCAGCTTGTATGCTGAACTGTTGACGAGCAGCTAGGTAAATTATGGATAGAGCGGGGGAGAGGGGATCCGTTGTTGGCAGAGAATAAACAAATTTACAATTAATTTCCTGTCTGAGGAAATTGGCAAAATGTTTGGCAAATGCATAATTGAATATATTGGTGTTGCCTGTCGGATGACGAATAAAACTTACTCGTTGTGCGGTATATCCTCATCCTGATCGCCGAGTGCGACAAATATGTGCATTTTGAATATTAGCACGCCGAGCACAATGGCCACAAAGCAGCTCCAGTGTTTGCTCTCCATTTCGCCTGTATTCGGACCGGTAGTGTGCGTTTGTATCTATGTGGATCAATAGGCGTTGTTGAATGCTTCCAGCTTTAATCTCCTGTTTGGGTATCGATTGGTTTCGGTTTTTGGTTTCCAAAATTGTATAATTATTTAGTGCTTTCCCGTTCTCGCGTGCCCGGCACATACGCAGATAAAGCCGCAAAAGAGTTCACAAATTAAAACCGATTCGCGCTTAAATTGTTTTCGCTTTTAATTTATTGACACTTTTGATTCTTTTATCGAATCGAAAAACTAAAATTCGTTAATTTAAGTTCTTGTTTCAGTGTGCGGCTGCCTAATTGCAATTTCAATTCGATTTTCATATACTTGCTATAAGCGCTTTTAAGCCGGACATTTGGTGTTGCCAAAAGTTTTTATTGCTTTTTCCGTGTTCGTTCAACATTGTTGCAAAGCTATTTGGTCAGTTATTTTTTTTCGGTGACAAATGTTAATTGAGCTGGTAGTTTGATATGTGGCTAAGGTTAGTGTATAGGTTTGACCTGCAAAAAAGAGAAAAGGGAGACAGTTTAGTGAAAGTTTCTACAGTTTGATTACGAATTCATTAAGGTTAATAATGATATTCTACACGAATGAGGCATAAATATTCCCTTATTTGGTCTGTGGTTGCAACATATTTTTCCTGATTCTAGCCAAAAAAGCATACTGATTTTCAATTAGTTTACAAATAGTTTTATTTTTAGATCTCAAACAGACCAAAAATATGCATAATAAAAATACGTGTATGTTCCCATCATGTTGGCCGTAGATGGGACTCTGGAAGCGGGCTGTTTCCCTGGCTCCCTGTGAATTTGACCTAGAAATGCGTTTTCGCCCACATCACCCCCACACCCACTCTCCTCCATTCACATAACTCACTTCGTAACTTCGGGATGTTTTCGAAATCGAATCGAATTTCGCTCTGCTTCGTTTGCTGCACATGCGCGGTGTGGGAAGCCGCCTTCACTCATTCACTCGGACTCCTTTCGCCAGAAAACTGTGTGTGTGCGAGTATGCGAGTGTGCGAGGACTTTTTGTATGGGCATGCCACCCCCTTAAAAGGCGCACATAGCCATACATCCTACCCCGAATGCGAATGTGTTCTCGGGCTTCTGTGTGTGCTGTGCTGTGCTGTGCTGCGTCCCCAAGGATATCGCGTAATAATTTTCATTAAACATGCTGCAAGCCTTGCCTCCCCCAACCCGCAACAGCCACAGCCACATTCACATCCACATCCGCATGAAATAAAGACAATTTATTGCGGCCAATACGCACTCACAGACACTCGCATGTGCATGCCTCCGCCACATATCTAAATAAATGTGTATATAACCGGATTTCGCACGCTTTTCCGCCTCCCTTCGCGTCGCCCTTCCGCCTCAACATCAAAAAGTTTGACAGAACTGGAACGCCATCCGCCATCCACGTTTGGGATGCGACGACGACATCACACAGAAGGCGAGGCGAGTCAACGACTCCACATCACCGAGCTCTGGAACTGTATGCAGCTCTGGCTAAAGGCCCACCAGAGATGCTTCGCCAGCTAAATGCTTTTAATTCTCCAGAAAGGGTATTTGAATAATCGATGAATTCACAATAATCTTTGGTAAATAGGTAATATCTCTTTTTTTAAATAAGTAGTCAGAAGCATTCCTTGTGTATTTGAATTGAAGTATTTGTATAAATAAAAAGATGATTAAACAACATTGTACCGTATCTCTTGAGTCCAAATAAAAATTAACAGATTTAATAAAATTATATGATTATTCTGTAAATTGTGTAAATAATATAGTATAAGTTAGAAACAAAGTAACACTTAGAAAAAGAACTGGAAATAAAATGAATCCTATAATCAATTAATTGACTTTTTTCAATTAAGCCATACATCGACTGTAATTTTCAGAATCGATTTAGTCGAAAAAGTTTCAACACCTTTAGAAAAGCGGCATGGAAACGATAAACACAAATCTTTACAAGTTATAATTATTATTATATATAAATATATGAAAATGTATATAGAATTATCTACGCGATAATTGGAAAATTTTATATAAGAAAAATTATACATTTTAAATGTTATATTGCCGAAGCCATGTAAAAAGGGAAGCAAATCAAAAACTTATTATTTTGTTCTATAACTTAAATGTGAAGAACAATAATAATAAAAATCTTCGATGGGTATGCATACAAGATTTTAATTTTTAGGCCTAAAATACACAACTTTTAGTATGGAACGTATTTTCGATTTTTTTCGATTTATTTAAAAAACAAATTTATTTTGAAAAAATCGATTTACTGAAAATAGATTTATTTGCAGCTCTGTCAAATCATTTGACTCAAATGTAAATAACGATAAGAAAGAGTGCACCCGATTTTGTTATCGATCGGACACAAACGAAGAACTGTGATCACTAATTAATTAACTAAAAAACTAACTAAAGAACTAACTAAAGAACTGCCTTGCGAGACGAACAGTAGAGAACAATTTTGTATGATGAAAATCTTGAGAACCTTAAGAGAACCAATAATGAGAAGATGTTGAGTGAAGAATAAACAAAAAGTAAAACATATTACAATGCTTTTTAGAAAATTAAATTAATTCAATCAATCTTAAATATTTTGTTATGTTACATTCGGTTTGCCTAATTGGAGACAAAATTTGGTATACCAACCAGAGCTTTATAATAATTTATAATTTCATTTGACAGATATCCCCAAAAAGAAAGGCACGTACTCTATCTAATCAGATCGATTATTCCCGATCAACCCATGAAAGTAGCCACTTTGATACCAGGGTATCGAAGGGAGAAAGAATGAAACAAAATAATAGTGATAATAAAAATAAAAGCATGTGCAACATGGCGTATACGCAACGTTGGCAACGTCAGGCAACATCAAGCTAGCGGAGGCGGAGCCATTGTTGAAAAGTGAAAGTTTATAGTTGGCGCACGTTCATAAAGTTTTGCGTGTTATACAAAAGATTTATTATATCGCATATATCGCTAGCTCCTGCCGTTCTTTTTTCCATTTCCACATCCTGCGCATACACCACACCGCCCGCCCCAATTTTTCCTCTGTCTTCCTTTTTTTCCTTTTTGCCTTTTTGCCGCTCTGTTTTGTTTGCTTTTTGCCTTTTTATGTTTGGCCTGACTTTTCGTTTTTGTTTGGCCCAAAGCACCAACGGCAGCCCCGAAGGCAGCTTAAAAGCAATATGGCCTTGGGAGTTTTCGTAATGGAATTAATGTGCCTGTGAAAATTTCAATAGGCCGCGCACAAAACTTTTTACAGCCAAAGACGGATATGTCTGTGTGTCTGGCCGCACAACGGTTTGATAAGTTATAAATCTGTTCTGTGTTTGCCTTTACGCAAGCCGGCCACATGTCATATTTCATGTTTCGTAGCCACAGACTCTTTGTTTATCATCTCCTGACCAGATTTAGGTATCTTATGCGTATATAAGCCACTACTAAAAGTAAGAACTGCCAATTCAATCAATAAAAATAAAATGAAAAATATAATTGTAAAACTAGTGGTTAACCTGGACAGTTTGTTTTATAAAAGAGTTAAACAGTATTAAATTCGTTGTCGTGATATAAAATAATTCATAAATTTAATTTAATAAAAACCTATTTTTCCTCTAATGATTGTTTTAAATTTTGTATTTATATTTGAATGCTACATATTGCGATTAATAATTATTTAAATTTTTTCATAATTTTTATTGTTGAATACATAGAACTTTGTGATCAAATTAATCAACACAAAAACGTAATTTTATTCCAATTAACAATTGGATTGAAAGCTAATACAATATTTACTGTTTGTATGTTTTAAGTTGTATAGTTTTATTAACTTTAGAAATTTTTATTATACCTTTTATAACTCTAATTATGAATTTTAATTTTTTTTTTTTAACAATTTTTAAATCAGAAGTTTCAATTTTGCTTTTGTTCAATCAACAAAATTGATCGATATGATATGTACCATATGTATAATAAAACTTATTATTAAATAAATATATTATCTCACAGGTATACCAATTTTTAACTTCAATAATTTGGAACCTTGGAACACAAAATATAAGTTATAACCATTATTTCAATATTTGTTAGTTTCTTATTGATTCAATTCAACGAATTATATTATATATATATTTATTTACGTTTATGTACACAAGAGCATTTCTATTATGTCGAACGCTGCAATCGTACTCATTCAAATAAAAAAAAAAAAACATTTGGACCGATATTTATTTATTTTTACTTTTAACTTAAGCTCTTGCTTAGTACTCTAGATGTTGCTTGTGTTGATTTCAGCATTTGTTGTAATTCATGATATTTAAAAAAATTAATGAATTTGCACGTGAAAAAAACCGAAGTAATTTTTGGGGCGAGCAGTTCAAACACTGATTTCATCGAAACCCCAGGGAATATTATTATGAAACAAGTTTTAAATGGCCATGTCTTAATGTCTTTTTCTTGTGTTATTAATTTGAGTTTTAAATTAAATGTAGTTAATTTTATATTACATTATTTTATATTACATTTTTGTCCATCATACTTTTTATGTGGTTTTTTACTATTTAAGTTAACCAAAAGAGCATATTAGCGTTTTTTGTTTAACTGTTTGCATTCTCACACAATAATGCTTCATTTTAGAAGTATTCATCAAAAGAAAACAGACTCTTTTTCATTATGTTTTTTATATAAATAATGAAAAATTGTGTTTGTCCGAACAATCGAATATTTTAAAATCTTTTTTAGAATATAGAAAGTTATTTCAATTTGGTCAGATGGGACACTTAATAATGATCTTAAATGTTTTTGGTAGCATTTGAAATTTCTGTTGAAATTTAATTTAATGAAATTAAACTATTGTTAGAGTTAGTTTAACATTTTTAAATAATCAGAAGACTTTGATAGAATTTGTTTAACAGATATTTTTGAGAGCTTTTAGACAGACGTCTTAATTTTAAGGTACGCAAAGTTTTAAAAGGATTCACCTGAATGGAATATTTTATATATATAAAGCTTTTACAACACTTTTACTAACCGTTACAGAAGTTAACTATTATTATTTTTATTATAATATATTAAGTGTTTCTCTTACTTATAACACAAGACTATAGAAAACCTTCTCAAAGTTACAGAAATTTTGAAACTTGAAAGACAATTTTTATCTGCTTTAAAAAGTGATTCTTGAAAGACTCTTTTAATTTATCGCAAATCGGGATTTTTAGACAAAGACTTTCTTTCAATTAACCAATCAAAGACAGATACTAGAAAAACCCCATTTTGAAAGGCTGCAGCTGCCCCCGAGACCCCAGGGAGCAGCGGAAGCGGGGTGATCGGGGGAGGAGGCTGGCAAGGGTCAGGGGCTACGAGGTATTGGTCAAGCCTTGAGATTTTACGCAGCTGCGTAAGCTGCGTGGGGCTGTAGTACACGATAAACCGTTATTATGTGCCATGTGCTGGTGTGAGTGCGTGTGTTTCTGCGAGTGTGTGTGTGTGTGTCTGATGGGGGGAGCGTGCGTAGTAGTAAATAGTAAAGCGGCATAGCATACTTTTTTGGGCGCGCAATCACAGCACCACACTCACACAAAGACGCACGCTGGCACACACACAAATGCGCGAAGCGCCGACTATATGTTCGAATTATGATTTATGCTGCTCGCAATTGAAACTTTGGCTAATTTATGTGAATTTGGTGATTTCGCGTTGGCCTTTGTTAGGTATTTGGCCCTTTGTTTTGCCCATTTTATTGTGCAATCGACGCGAGAGCATTTGCTCCCTCTCTCTCTCTCACCCACTCCCTCTCTCTTATCCTTTTCGCTCTCACTTACTTGATGCTCCCGTGCGCGCCAATTTCGCAATTTCGAAGACGGTTGCGAAAAGCTTGACCAAAAACAAAGTAGTCCTTCAGCCGCTCAGTGGTGGTGGTGCTTCAGTGGGTGGTGCAGCGAGGCGCAGCGAGAGGGCCAAAAAGATTTGCCGACACTTTTTACTACGCGACTTTCGAACTGGAGACAGCGATAGGCGAGATGCCGAGATTCGATATTCGAGTTTCGAGAAACGGAGAGAGACGAGAGATTTATTTGACTGCGCGGCTTCGTCTCTTCGGCTTTTTGGCGCTCACAAATATTGCACCACTACAGGCGCACGCACTGGCACATGCACACGCACACGCACACGCACATACATACACATATATACACACACATATATCTGTATTGGATTTTTTCCAACGTTTGGCTTTCGACGGTATATCCTGCGGGGGTACAGAGATTTCGAAGTGGATTTTGTGTTAATTCTGCCCTTACAACACTGAACTAGCACTGGCAGCGGGTTAATTTAGGCCGCTCCTCTTACTGTTAACACTTTAAACTCCACTTGCGGGCAGCGATTGAGAAAGAAGCACTTCGAGTTGGTTGTTGCTCTGCTCGGAAACGGCGTTGCGGATGTTATTTTCCCACAGCCCTCTTGCATTGGGGCTGAATTGAATTTTTGTTTGGTCGCGGTTGCTGCTCGGAACGCATCCACACTCGCCAGATTCTCGCCACGAACTGAGTGGCTCTTGGGGCAAGGTTGCGTGCTCTTGGGGGCTTTCGAAAGCGTATTTCACTTCCTCCCAATTCGAATTTTTGCATAATTCGTTGGGGGTGGCTTTGCGTTAGTGCTGCCAGATGGCGTGATGCACTCTGTTAATTTACATCTCTGCTAACCGAAAGTCTGTTAATGTTGCGAACTATCGATAAAGCCGATAGCGATAGTCAAATGATGGCGGATAATTTAATTTTAAATTCGTATATAGACATTTTATTATTATTTATTAAAAGATATTAAATTATTCAGAACATTTTTTATTTTTCAGGGAAACCCAAGTGTTTAGTGGAACAAATTAAAGCTAGTCCAGGATATATAAAATATAAGCAATACAAACATTTATTAAAATAAAACCTTAATATGGAAAGTATGGATCACCATAGTTTTCTAACTTTGTATCGATTTGTTTGTAACTCAACTGCAGTATGGAAATCATCCGTCAGGATGCGTCCCCATCCAGTGTGGACAGCACAATGGCAATGGCGTCTCACACGTTCGGCATGCAAAACAAACAAAACCCTGTTTTTCTCATAGTAAAATGGATTTTGTTGAATCCCCAGCTCCGGGTTGTAATCACTATAAGCAGCAGCTGGACAATTAATGGGGATCGCAGCACCTATATAATTGCAATTTTCTGGAAAGTTATAGATGCCACTGAAGCTGCTGCACCGGCCTTCGTGCGTATCCAGATTCAGGTCTCTGAAGCGCTTCGTTAAAGACGCCAACTCGCAGCTCAGATCGTCCCTTCGCCGTTTTCGGGGGTTCAAGAATTCAACCATTTTTATGTTTTATATTTTTAAAAATATTGAATATATTTGCTTTGAGTTACTTTGGCTGTAAGTTAAAAACTTGAATGGAGACTCTTTGCTTTAGTAAAGCTCCTTTCTGACACATCACACAAATCTGAGCATAGCCAACACTGTTTACTTTTAAATTTTAGCCCAGGTTTTAGTCAAGATTCTGCTCAACTCCAACAATCACCGAATGAAAATAAAAGATTTATGATTCCATTTTATTTACAAAAATTAATTTATTTGTTGCATTCAACTTGGTTTGTATAGTTTATGATTTTACCGATTTGCTAACCGACATCAAATCATAAAAATAAGCGTACTTGTGAAAATATTTTTTAAAATTAAATGCATAATTTTAAAATGGTTATTGCTTTTAAAAACTACAAATAAAACATAAATACATTATTATATTTTTTTTTTGCTTTTCTTTTAGTTGTTGTTTTTGTTGGTTTTTTGTTTTCATTCCAGCCTTAATCGTATGAACACTTAATTGATATTATTTATACCTACACTAATAATAATAATAATAATAATAATAATAATAATAATAATAATAATTTCCTACTGTGCGTCGTTCTTGCCGTTTGAATGTACATTGCATAAGATATCTAAGCCGTTCAAAGAAGTATTACACTTATATAATAATATATTATATGCGTTTCAGTTACGGTTAATTCTTGTTTCTGTGCGTTTCTCTCTTTATATCTTTATATATGTACAGGATTTATTTGCTTAGCAAATTATGGCAGATTAGTCTAAATTAAAAAAAAATGTTACATTGATAATTTTAATATAGGTTTGTGTGTTTTTTCTTGAATTCATGTATTAATATTCTCTTTTATTCATCAAATGCCATATATAATTCTCTTGTTGTCACTCCATGTCAGCTGTGGACTTGTCGTCTTGTTTGTGTGTTTGTTTCATGGTTAGTTTGGTTAATTGTCGAATGTAAATGCAAATGCAGGGCTCAGCATTAGTCGGTTTAGTGTGTCTATATATAAGTAGCTTTTCCCTCGACTTAGAAGCTAATTTTAGTGGATTAGTCAAGTCCTTTTGCTCTGCGCTGCTTTTTTTAGTTAAGTTTTGTTAATCGGGCTCTCGATGAGTGATTTATGATTGATGATTGACTGTCGACAGCTTTTGTGAATTTCTGTTTTGTTGTTTGATTCATTTTCGGGGCTTCCACCAAAGAGATTGAATTTTGCTCAAAAATATAGTTCATTCAGGTTTTCCTTGTCTTCTATAAACTATGTGTGTGTAGGTGTGTGTATGGTTTTGTTTATATATATAGTGTAGTTTACATTTAAAATTATATTTCTGGTTTTGGATAAATACACAAAAAATTTAAATAATAAACTGAGCAAAAAGGGAAATTAAGAACGCGATTTGGGAGAAACAGAAGTAGGCGCGCGCCGAAAATTTCAAATTAAATATGTTTTTTTTTTAGCATAGGAATTAGGCAACTAACTAAATAACTTTTCACTTAACAAAAATAATTTAAATATATGAAACACTTAACGTAGAGACTGTTTGGGCGGGTGTGTTATGGTTGAGAGAGATAGGGAGGGGGCCGCCTCAGCGATGGCCCCTGCTGCTACTGCAACTGGTCGCAGCGATGGTGCTGTTGGTGCTGGCGCTGCTGCAGGCGCCGCTTCTGGCCACCGTCTCGTCACCATCATCGCCGAGATACTCGTCGGGCTTGTGACTAGAGGCGGGAGGCGTCAGCAGATTCTCTGGGGCGCGCAGCGCGGTGGCTGGGGAGGCCTGAGTGCGGGCTCTTATAGCTTGGGCTGCATCCTGGGCCATAAGCACTTCGTCCTGGAAAATTAAATGAAATAAAATCAAATTAGAAGGATGTTTATCGAGGGGAAATGTTCAATATGATATATGGTTAATATCGAAGTTTTTATATCGGTTTTAGGCTCCGTTCAGATACTTACATACATATCCATGGTGGTGGTGTGCGTCTGAATGATGTGCGAGTCGTCGGTGACAATGTTGGGACAGATATGGCCCAAACCGAACTTGTTGCTGACCTGCTCGTTCTGCTCATTGAGCTGCAGATATGTGGCCTTCTGGGAGATGACCTTGAAGAAGGGCTCCATCCAGCGGGCGCATGGCTGAATCACCTGCCAATCCAAGCCAGAACAGCGCAGAGCAGCCTCGCTATTAGTAAAAATAAACAAATAATAGGTTAAAAATAAACTCATTTGACAGCACAACTTCTTAACTCACCGACTGAATGTATGACTGATGGCCGCTGCTGCCAGCACCGAGTACGAGTAGTTGGCCATGCCCACATCCAGGGTGCACAGGTCCAGCAGCTGCGAGGTCTGCACGAACTCAAAGCCGGAGAACTGCGGGTAGATGAAGGCATCGTCAGCCTCCGCCGCCTTTTGCCTGCCAATGTGGGCGAACGAGGCCGGAGTGCGATTGTTGACATTCAGCTGCATGTAGACGCCCAGCCAGCCGGTGATGGTGATGGGGCTGATGTCCCAGTCGAGGGCCTGCAGCAGAATCTTTTCATGGTTGAGTATGTCCTGCTCCGTGCAGGCGCCGTCCGTCACGTAGGCGAACTCCCCGATCTTGGGCGGGTAGATCTCCTCCACCTTGGCGGCCACGAACAGGCAGGTGATGCCGATCAGCTGCAAATGGGTCTTCTGCACCTTGTGCGCCACGTGCAGATAGCGATCCAAGTAGTCGACGGCCAGGTAGAAGGTCTCCCTGTGCAGCTTATACACCTCGCAGACCTCGATCAGCCAGTCCAGGAGGATGGCGCGCATGCGTGGCTGCAGTCCCGGATGCTGCTCCAGCATGTAGACGCAACGCAGACGCGAATCCTGCTCATCTCGCTGGCACATCAGGCGCCACACATCCGCCGCGTTTGCCCAAGCCAAAGCGGGCAGCGGGCACTGGCGAAGCGCGGTCTCCACCGCTGGCGACATGCAGTTAAAGGCTGCCGAGTCGGATTCCACAGCCTTGATAGGCATCATGGTCACCGGACACGAAGGCTGCTGCTGCTGCTGGAACTGCTGTTGCTGTTGAAGGCCTGGAGTACGCTCTCCATTAACGGCTTGCTGCTGGCTGCAGCCCGAGGAAGCTGGCGAAACGGTGGACGAGTTGATCTCCTCGTCCTCGTCGTCCTCCTCCTCATCCTCCTCCTCGTCGTATGAGTAATCCTCACAGCTATCGTCCAATAGGTCATCGTCCTCGTGCTGCTCCACCCGCGAGCTATTGTTGACCGTTTTCACTGCTGTGTCCACTCCGGCATAACGCACCATGACTGGCGCCTGCTTGGCACCGCGATCCGGACTTGGCGGACTGTCCGGGCTGTCCGGCAGCGGACTGTGTGGCGGCTGCTCCGACAACTCCTCGGCCGGTGAGCTGCGTATGCTGAGCAGCTCCTGAATGTGCTGGCCATCGGCCGAGACCACGGGCGAGGTATAGACCGAGGAGGCCACCGAAGATAGATTGCTGCCCTGGTCGCTGCCATAGAGAGCGGGCAATCGCTGTTGACGCTTAGCCGATGGTGGCTCAAAGCCGAGTTCGGGATCCTGAAATCGCAAGGAAAAATGTGGTTTAAGAAAGGAATTTATAAATCTATACTATAAAAGTTCAACATGAATGGAAAGAGTCTTTTCTGTTGCTATATTAATTATTTATAGATGTTATTATATTAAGAAAATCTCTTGATAAAATTTATAATATATCAAATAATTAAAACCAATCATTACCATTTCAATAAATTTGCGCTTCTGTTCCAACTTCATAGTAACATGAACAGCACAATGAAAATGATATATGAGTCAGTAAACAGGATCACACGAGTGGCGGGGAATTAAGGACGTGTTTCGAATATAATTAGCCAAGGAGAACCGTTGAGGGGAATTTTATGTGGGCACGCCTGTCAAAACTCTTAATCCTTAATAGATGGACCGCTGGTTCGCTGTTCGCACCCGCACAAAATTTGAGCCAGGAAAGATTGCACACAAAAGATCAAGGACTCGGGATCAGTCTTGGCATATATAGAGGTATAACAATAACACTTTGGTTGGTTGTTTTCTCGTGGGAGCGGGTTTCGTTTCGCTTTTCTCTCAATTTATTCTTTTTATTGCACTTTTGCTTTGATGTTTTCAAATATTCAGTGGCAGCAGTCTTTGGTTATAAATTGTTGGCTTGGCTTGGCTTCTTCTTTGGTGTGTTTTAATAATTGTACAAAGTGATTTTTGGTTATAACATTTTTGGCTTTTTGTCGTTCGTTTTTGGTTTGTTTTTGTTTCTGTTATTCGTTTTGCTGTAGTTCTAGTTGTTGCTGTTTTTGTTGGCAAATCCGGTTCTTAAATTAGTTCTTTGCACTCAATTGTGGTCCATAAATATTTTTCAGTCTTTACTTCTCAGCTACTTGATCTCGACTTGGCAACGAATCAACATTTATAGAATTTCGTTGTTCACTCCGCTTTTGGCTTGTTCGAGTACCAATCGCGTTGACGTTCGCTGTGCAACTGAGCTGGCTGTGCTCCGTTCCAGATCGCCGATCCCCGAACCCCGATCGTCGTTATCCTTGTCCCTCAAATGCAACGGTCTTGATAGGGGTTGCTTTTCCCCCGACAGACGTTGTTGCAACACGACGGCAGCGGTAAAAACAGGATCGCTGGCAGGCAGCTTGCCGTCTCTTTTCGCTGCTCTGGCATTTGCTTTTGCTCAGGGGTAGTTCCCGGAGATCTGGTCGATCTGGTATCCGGACTTCTTGAGACGCTGCCGTCCGTTGTTGTTTTTGCATTGCATTTTTCGCCTTTGGGTGTTTATCAGCCCAACAACAAATCCCCCCGACCCCGATATCCTTTTCACAATTATTTTTGTCAACATTTCTGTGTGCGTGTCCCCAGGTAGACACAAGACGTTCGGAAAAATCACTGCCTTAGGTAGGTAGCGAGAGTATATGAATTATTCCTGCTAGTACTTTGGCCAGCGGCTGCATTAAGATCGCCTCCTGCATCTTGGAGGCAAACTTCTCTAATAAATTATCTTTTGGCATGAATCTGAGATTGTGGCATGGTGTGGGGCGGGGCGAAAGCCAAATGTAGAGCGAGGCTAATGGAACCTTCGGCCCAGACTCCTCTGCTGAATCGCAAGATTACAGCACGACAGAGAGAGAGAGAGAGAGAGAGAGAGAGAAAAGGAATGGAGTTGAAACGAAAAACGCAAACAATTGAAATCCTTGACCATTGTTCTCGCAGACAGATGATGGAAAACAGAAGCCAAGATCAGAAAGTCCATAGACTAAGAAACATTTATACAATATGGGATGTTACGCTCAGAGATTGCATTATCCAACAGAAATGCTGCAGTTAATACCCTACGACAGTGGTGCCCAAAGCCCTGACTCAGGAGTCAGCTAATATGTCCGCCTGGCCTGTGCCTGCACGCACACTTTAAGGCTTAATCTAGGCTTTTTTAAAGTTTTAAGACATTTTTTATACACTTAACTTTTTTTATTGAATACTAACAAAAAGATTTCATATTTTTTGTATCGTGTAAATTCATTTTCTTTGATTCTTACATGTAAATGTAATGGCTTCAACAATCGAGAGTAAAATTTCTATGTGATGTATCGACAAATTAATCGCGCTTAGTTTCATATCGAAAATATTATCAATTTTGATATATGGAATTTTTAAATAACAAATTTATCGACACATTATTATATTTAACTTGCCCCTTTCCCAATTATATTTGCCCGATATTTCAAACAGAATACCGATATATTCCAAAATTGGCGAACTCTAAATTATCGAATCATCGAGTTCCAGATCATATAATGAGGTGGTATCGATATACCGATATTTTCGCAAAATCTTACAAATCTATTAATTTATTAAGAAATCCATTCCGTTTATTTGCAAAATTAATTTAAATTGCAAAATAAAATGAATCATCTTTATCATGGTGAACATAAAAATGAAAATTATAAAAATTGCACATTAGGGGTATAATCTTTAAAGATAGCTTTTCCAGCTTGTTTATTGATGGCTGGTCAAGAACGTAATGGTTATTTTGCCGCCCAAAGCTCTTTTTGTTAATATTTAATATGACTTTATTACAATTTTCTTGTTGCCTGGTTTTGACATTCAATCTTAGCGCTCAAAAGGTGTCAATAACTTTTTTATCTATTATTTTTCATTCTTTTATTTATTTTATTTAACGACTGCAATTGATCTTTGCTTTATATAGAAAAGGAATGCAAGACGTATAAAATTGGGACTTTTATCAAATTTCGCACATATCAAAATTGGATGCATTTTCGTCGATTTCTTAACTGACAATCTCACACGTCATAAAAGCTTAACAATAATGTGTGACAAGCAAGCAACCCTCCTCCGTGGAAGACAGATTCTCATTAAAGATTTTCACATAATTTGTTGCGTAAAAATGAGGGAAAATTTTACGATATTTATGTGACAATTTTAATTGCCTGAGTAGGTTTGCCTTCCCGCCAGAGAAGAGAAGGGAGGAATAGAGCTTCCCTCCACGGAGTCCGAAGTAAATAAATTTTTGGCATCAAGACAGGAGGAAGAAGGTCCAAGACGCATGACAAATTTAATTTCTTATTCTTCTGGCCAACAACCCTCCGAGGAACCGAGGCAGATGATGTAGGTAAGAGAGAATGGCAATCGCAGAGCATGAACACGAGAATGGACATGGATATGGACACATGTCAAGGCACCCAGATGCAATGCAATTAAAATCAAAGCGTGCAATGGCCTAAGAAGCCATGGTCCACACACAATGGCCGGGCATTCCTCTAGCCTTATTATTACTTCACTTTTTCTATACTTTTTGGTGCGTGGACATTGCATCTGCCAGAGGGATTTGGTCAAGCGTTAAGGAATCGGGAATCGGGAGAAAACTGCCATTTCGCTTTATGACATGACGGATTCCGACGAACGACTGAGTGAGTGAGTGAATGGGAGTGTGAGAAATTAGTGAACTGTAAAGTGGGCTGGAATCTGGACCAGGGCGAGAGAGGGTTGCATCCCAAGTTTAACAAGGGTTAAACTGGGTTGTTGCCCTTAAGCCGCCTCAAGGATTTGGGCCCAAGTCCAGGCGGTCGTAGCAGCTGCAGCAGATCCCGATCTCCCTCAGCCCACAAGACACCCAAACATCTCTCGAGATCTCGCTGGGAGGGAGCAGATGATGCAATGCCTCAAGTTATGGGTACATACAAAGCAGTCAAGAAGCGATTGTTATGCGACATCAACCTCAACAATATCCTGCTGCTGCCCCATTGTGACATAGCCATCTCTCTCGCTCTCTCTCTCTCGTACTCAGTGTCCCCTCACACTCTATAAAGTCCTGCGCTTATGTGTCGTAATCTTCGACTGCCGCCGTCTGCTCGAAACCGAAACACCTTTAGTTTTCAGACCCCGGCGTGGGTCCAGGTGTAACTTTTTTTTTTCGCCGTTGTCGTGTAATACGCTGCATTGTTGTTTCGTTTTATTTTCCTTTCATTCCTTGCTTCCTCTTCCCCCGCCAGGGTCTTTTGATAACATTTAATTTATTTTTTTCTATGAGGCCTTCGATAATTGTTAATATTTTTTCATTCATTTGAGGGGAGCAGGGAATTAGAAGAAGTTATCTTGAAGGATAAGAGGAGAGTTCTTGGAACTTTTGAAGCTAGAAGCAGAACTTCAATCTACATTGCAGCTGACAAATTACAACTTCCTTAATGATCGTCACAAACTAGCTCAAGTCCTGACCACTCTCGGGACCTCTTCGCTGCTCTCCTTTTAATAAATGATATGCAAACAACATGCCAGTGGACAAATCCCAGAAGGACAATAACAAACACTCATATTTCTAAGCTGCGCCACTGACCCTCGGTCAGTTCGGAAGGGGTTAATCCAACACAATCCTTTCGCGGTCACTTGGCTGAATTTTTCATTAGGGAAATATAAATGTTGAGGACTCTCGGACATGTAATTAATCATTCAATTGGTTAGATCCATGACCAAGCGAATTAAAGCATAACCCATGGCTGGAAACGGGAGGAGGGTAAGTGGACAAGGGACAAACCGCGAATGAATTTTGGATGCGAAAAATTTAAATGATAAATTAGATGCAATACGGTTTTATGTCCTTGATAGGGATTTGTTTTTATAGGCAGCAAAGTTTACTGAAGAGGTTTCGTTATGAAAATAAAGTAAACATTTTAGATTGTTTACTAGATTTTGACCTTAGTTTTTCAAAGCTCATCTAAATTTAAAGATATTTCTTTCATACATAAATTGCTATTTTATATATTCAAATATTCAAAGATGTACCCTTAACAACAGAATCACGATTGTCAATAACTTTAATGCTAAACAATCCCAGCTTTATCTCTTGTTTACCATCAGCTAAATTAGATCCGATTTAAAATTATACAAAAACTTTGAAATACAAAGCAAGAGCTGTCCCTGATCCCATGTCGGGATGCACGAATCTGGGAAAATTTTGAGAAACTGGCTTCCCATTTCCCACAATCTGCCGAAACTGACTTGACAGAAATCAAGCCCCGCACTTGATTGCACCGCCAAGGATCCTGGACTAACCCTCGAAGGCAACTCGCTCCTCCAGTCCGTTTCGGGATAAAAGAAACAATGAAGTTTCCCAAAAAAAAAAAAAAGAGGGGAAAACTTTCAGCGATTTCATGCTTGCCATGTAAAAAACACAAGAAAAAAAAGGAAGAAAAAGGGTTTACATTACACTGACAAATTGGTAAAATAATACCATAATTTTGATCCTTGTGCCAGCAGCAAAACAAATATTGTATAATATTTCAAGACCGCATTCCGCAGGAGCAGCAGCATTCTGCGTGTCCTGAAAACAGATGACACTGGACTGGGCGCTGCTGCAAGGAGCCGAGCCGGATGATTTGCATAAAAGTTTAACGGAAATCTAATGAGCAGACGCCGGAGCTGGAGGCATTTGCATAAGGATAACACGTCCTGAAACGGGGTAGCAAAATGCAACCGGGTCGGAAACCATTTTTTATGGCATGGCGCGCACAGCACAACTTCTTTTTAGAGAGAAGAAGCAAATGTCGTCTCGATGAATATTTAATTAGGGAAGACGACGGAAAAACTCCCGGGCCAGTGATCCTTGAAAAGGATAAGGCGTTGCACAACCCCTCTCCCGTTCTCATTCTCGTTCGTGTCTGCGGTTTCGGCTCAGTCCCATTCCGGTAGCCGTAGTCGATCCCTTACCCATCCCGACTCTAAATTCCCGATTCCCGATCCCGTCTTGATCTAGTTCCTCTGCCTCAAGCTAACCTATAACTATCGCAATTTCAAATTCTTTCTTAACGGACATTTGCGCCTTGACTTTCGGTTTCTGGCACTGGAAAACCCACCCCTGGCGAGCGGGAGACGTCCGACTCCGGCTCAAGGTGTGCGCGCATGCGCAACGCCGCCGTCTGTCCTTGGTCGCCTTTGTCCTGCCGTGCATATGCTCAGCATACTGCCAAGACACCTTCGGAATTCTTACCCAACCGCCTAGCAGGGGGAGCAAGCAAACATTACCTTGTTGTAGGTATTTTTTTTTCGTATGAAAATGACATTTGTTTGGCAGGGAAGTAAGCGCGGAAATATTGCAAAAACAGCAAAACAACCCAAAGTCGATGGTAAAAAAATAACACAAGGCTTGCTTGGTCGAAGCAAAAGATACCCTTGAAAGGAGATTGGATTTTATAGCATATATATGAGAAAGAACGTAATAAGAAGGTCCTTTTAAGACGCATAGTTTGTTAAATTAAATTATATAATAAATTCCTTTATATAAAGAGTGTTATTGGGATCTTAAATTCCTCAGATTATAACTCTCTTGATACCCCAGTTAGGGTATCAAAACTACATTTATTTTTCTGCAAGTTCATTTCTCCCTTCAATATTTCATTTTGGCACTGAAAGAAATCCTTTGCACCAACACAGCTGCCCGTCGCCAGGAGACGTCGTCTCAGGGCGAAGAAGCCATTGTTTCCCCGCTTTGATTGCAGCTACTTGAGAGACGATACTCTGACTCTCGAGGCAGAGCAGCAGGAGGAACTACCGTTTTCCAAGGATGCGCTGCTGCTAAATGAGCCTTTTTTCGGTAAGTAGCGTTTATTTTTGGGCTCATCCTTGGATTGTGCGAGAGCAGGAGTAGTGCCAAGTAGCAACTACGTGCCCAATGGCTTATTTGGCCAGCCAGCTCAAGCATCAAAAGATCAAATGAGGTTCTTCGGCAGGCAAACCAAAACGAATGGAAGCCATCAAAGGGCTGGGCAATCAAATAAAAGATCGATCTCCAAACAAATATCGGATGGTGCTATTTGAAGAGATCAATGAAAACAAACTGGAAAGTCTGACAAGGTAGGGGAAAAAGTAGAGTAAGGAGTCTTTCCCCGAAAGAATTCATTTTTTCTTTCCAAAAGTATTGTAAACAATACAAAAAGTTATAAGGAAGCAAGAACTATAGTATGTCCTGCAAAACATAGCCTACTTTCGGGGGTTCTGGAGTAACCAAACTTTGAATTTATAAAAAAGTTAAAGCTCTCTAAAAACATCAGTTACTTAACTTATTTTTAGTGTATTAAATAATTTTGTAATTTAATTATATTGCAATTAATAAAGATCACCCCAAAACTGACAAATGAGAGCTCTCAAAAATCACTATAAAAAGTTCAATAAATGTCAACATTAAATCAATTTGAAATTCCAAACTAAAGTCCAAAAAGGCTTATTAAAGGCAGAATTAAACCAATCATTTTGCAACTAAGTAGCTTGATCATCGTCTTCCAAGATCGTTTGGGTCATTGGCTCTCTTCTCTGCCACCTCCTCCTCCTCCTCTCTATCGCTCTTGGCGTTTCCTTGATAAGATTGCGAACACTGAACGAGGTCACATGCCCACCAATGATAATGCAACTTCATTCATAAAACTTATCGCGTACAAACACAGACATTTGAACAGCGGATTTGCGTACGAAACTCACCTTAGCATCATCATTTGAGTCGCTCGTTAAACGCCGTTTACGTTTATTGCCATTGGAAGTTGTGGCCGCGGATGGTGAAAAGTTCTGGTTATCACAAGAGCACATTTCGACTCCTTTCTTGGTGGCCGCCACAGTGCCCGGTCGCTGGTGCTGGTGCTGAGCGGATGCTGAAACCGATGATGAGGTGCTGGCGGCTGGAGCGACTGACGAAGATAGGATTGGACTACTACTACTGCTGCTGCTGCTGCTGCTGACGACGACGACAATGTTGCTGCTGGCTATGCTTCCATTGGGCTCAGTGCTGCTGGTAGAAGAGACACTGAAACAAGGAGAAAGTAAATGAAATTAACAGTGGTTTTTTAGAGGTTTTTAACTCTGTAAAAGTATATATTTTATACTAAGATTTAAGGTTGGACAATAAATAAAATAAATATAAAAACAAAAATAGAAAATAGGGTTAATACACATACAATAATACAAAAATAGTAATAAGCTTAATAGTTTTCAACAGAATGCATACCAAGTTAATAATCAAACTGATAAGACATATTTAATCACTTTCTATAAGTAAAATGTTTCCTTCTATTACACCACTGTGCAAATTCCAGGGAAACTGTAGAGATCTGTTGAAAATTTCTATTTAAAAATTTCTCCTCATTTGCGAAATAGAGAAATTCAATATGCCACGGAGGCAAGCAGCAAATCACATAGGGGCGTACGTTGTAAAACAGATACAAACGAAGCGAAATGAAACATAAATTCATTGAATTTTGACACGGAATTCGATGAATCGCGATGCGAGGCTCGAGATTAAGGCGCCCGGCGGCGGATACATTAATATTTAACATCCGGGAAATTGAAATCGAGATGACTGATCGAGGGAAATAAGATCGCAAGGGGTCCGTTAAGGAAAGCCTTTCCTCCTCTAACGGAAAGATTGAGCAATTTTGGCAAATTTGCATGCACATTATGCATAATGCATTAGAGGGAAAGAATGGAGTTTCCCTCCTTGAACGGAGGCAGATGTTCCTTCTCAAGTGCCGTCTAGCCAGGGAGCTGCACTTCAAGCAATTCGATGCGCGAATTTTTGCAATTTGAGCAAGGAGCAAGGGAGCAAGAAAAGGAACAGAAAGAAAACGGATTGTAACCCTTCTTTGAACACGGAAGCTGAGCCAAGGGGATAAAAAAAACAACCTAAAAAGGCCTGCCGCACACATAATTTTCAAATCCCTAGCCACTGGGATCGCTCGCAGCCTCCTGTTTTGATCCTTGCCCCGGCGGGCCCTGCACTATCGATCGCGTTTAATGGTTTAATGAACAAGAAAAAGTAATCACGTTGTAAATTACGAGGAAATGAAATCGCTTAAAAATGAGTTATGGCGAGAGAAATGTCTCTCAGACAGCAGCCAGCGGAGAAAGGACTAATGGAGCGTACGTGCTTCAAGTTTTTTCTTTTTTAGTTTCCCGCTTTCCCATCCTTTCCCTTCGTTTCTTTGCGCCGCTGCTCGGGGTCAGGGTTCCCGCTCTTGTCCGCGGCTAAAGGTTCAAACTGAAATTTGTCATTTCGAGGTGAAAGTTTCCTTTCAAGACGAAACCTGGTTTCGGTGCGGTTTCCCCCTTTCATTCAGGTCGAGTCCCTGTAGGTAGCATTGGGCTTAGGGTGATGTGATAAGGGAGAGCCTACACTAGGCCGTTGTAGTTCCAGGAATATGTGGTCCAAACTATCAAAGGATCGATCTTTCTCACATGATAAATTATATCAAACGGTGAGCCAAGGATTAGGAGTTACTGATTTATTATTTCAGTTTAAGTTAGGAGATGGTTCTTAGTTATTTAAAGATAAGCAGGATATTATGTAAATCGGTGGAGATAACATGGGACCATATTAGCTTGGAATTTCCCTTCCCTTTATGATAAATTCCGTTATAGATGGCTCTGAAATAGTTTCGCAACACATACCAATAATTATGTCGCACACATGCTGACCACGAAATATGTCCATAAAATGGACTATCACTTAAGTGATCGCTCGGCAGTGGGTGCTGCTGATGATGATGATGTAGAATGCTAAGGGGACGCAACTGACATAACCAAATGACTGGGCAATTATGCAATTATGGTCATGCGCAGGCACCCACAAGCAAAAAACTAAGGAAAATACATAGGAAAGGGCGAGTAAAACATATTAAACTCAATTAATTTCTGTCCACCAGGACATTTTGCCTGAAAAAAGCCACAGAAAGTGCGCGGCGGCAATGACAACATTATCAACCCATGCAACCCCCTAGATGCAACCCTCCTCCAGGGGAACGCCGCACTGACCAGAACCGACCCACAACTAAACACTTTTCTAATGACATTTCGCGCGCAATTATTTACTAATCACACGCAGGACATTCGGAGCGAGTCCTGTGAAGGTATGCAGAGTGTAGAGGAATGCGACACTTGGCTATCAACACCTAGGAGCCATCTGTTTCGGGCCAGGAAAGGCAGAACTTTACTGAAATTGACAGTGAAAATGCATTTTAGATTATCGCACTTGAGTCGAAACAGTAGGATCCCGAAGGTTATAGTTATAGCTCCTGCGGGCTCCGAGGGGTATTCGGGCATAACCAGTTGGGCCCCTGTCACTTTATAATTACGAAATAGCTATTAGATAAACATCACTTTTGGTTAGGAGAATTAAAGAGAGACCCGATGGTGGAGACACTACCAGGATAGTTGGTGGTAAAAAGGAAGTCGATCGGATGTCGCCACAGGAAGTCGCGCAGCGGCATCGAAAAATTTGTATTAGACAGTCGCCTTTTTTGGCTTTCATGTGGGGTGTTAATTAGTTTGGCCAAGCCAGAGGAGAGGAAACTGCAGTCACAAAAAATGTGCGTTGATGGGAAAAGGAAATGAAGGAGGTTAAGGAAACATGCAGGTTTCATAAGGAAAAATATAAGAGGTTCCAGCTTGAAAAACTTTCAAAATAATATGCCTTGTTCTTTTACCAAGTATTTTTACCAAGAAACACTGAAATCATAGAGATATTTACAAGTAAAAAGGATTTACCATAACTTATTCTTTATATGCAAAAATAGGAAATATCTTTATTGCTTTTCAATATTTGTACAATGTTTTCTTTTCTTTGGGTATAATGTTTACCTAAGTGTAGAGAGAGGTAAAGATTATTTATAAATTGAGAAATATTTTAAATATATTCAAAATCATTATTATTAATAATTATATTACTTACCTCTTGGTATCCACACCCATAATTGTACGGCCTTGATAAGCCGTTGAGGTTTTTAGTCCTGAATTTTCAGTAAAGTGCTCTTTGAAAGCACTATAGTTTTGGTAAATTTAAAATTATTTAAAGAATCTGCAAGGAAAATAAGGAAATAATAAATAAAAGGTATAAATTATATATTAAATTTAATGAAAAGAAAAACAATAGTAATAAAGTATAATTGAAATCAAAACTAATTTCCAGCAAATGCTTATGATATGGTCATCACATGTGTTCCGTTCTTCAGTTTTTACGACTTGACATAACCTATCAACAGTTAGTCCCGCATTATCTCTATGGGTCCTTGCAGGAGAAAAACAACATATGATCCTTAAGAGCAGCAGAGAGTAGACCTCGCACACACAGCATGTGGTCCCGAGGAGTTTTCCAGTTTTTTTTTATTTTTCGAAAACCCAAAACAAATTTGTTTACGTGAGTTTTTCTTGAAAAACAATACTCTTGTACGAGAACTTTTTTGCTTTTAGCAAGACAAACGTAAAGTAAATATTTTTCCAATGGGTGCAAAGATATTCAAATTACGGAACCTGAGTTTTGGTATGGAAATGCTTGGTGTTGGGTCATCTAGGACAGGTAGATGGTCATTTTTTTCTTATTATAATCGCATTTCCACGAGTCTCGATTGATGCATTTTGCTACAGCTGCTCGAGGCTCTAGCTCCTTTGAGTTTCCTTTACACTTAAGGAAATGTATCGTACAAAATAAATTATATTGTAATATAACATATAGTATTTTTCTAATATTTTCTAAAATTGTACTTAAAAGGCACATTCTATACAGCAAATATTGTTGATTATATATTTGAATTTTGTTGAATTTCGGTAAAGTTTAACAAACTATTAGAACATCTCTTTTTATTTTCTTCTAAGATATTTGTGAAAAATGTATTACAGAGCCTTTAATGGTCACATTTTCTCAGTGTACAAGTGTCAGGTGCTTGGTGCATTCGGCGCATGCGCAACGTCAACCATTTCCAGTGGTTTATAACAACGCTTAATTATATCGAGAAGTCGGATCCCGTCGCCCGTAGATCCCCGTAGATGCACCTGTTGTGGCTAGAGAGTTGATCGCTGGCCTTCTGTTCGAGATCGGATGCGGGCAGGTGAGTACTGGGAGCAGGGGAAGAGAGAAGCGGCAGCTGGTCGGGGACCTACCCCACACCTTAAAGGATTCCCGGCTTTGTGTCTCTGCATCGCGCTGCTGTAACTTCAATTGACTTCCCCCCCCTCGCTAATTGTATCCTGTCGCGTTTCCTTGCCCCTCCCCTCGCTTCCTTCATTTATTTTCCTCTCTTTTTTTTTTATTCTATTTTCCTTTCTTTTCAGTCGGCTGTGTGACATATGGGCCTGGCGTTATATTCGCCACGATTTATGGACCTCCCTTCGGCCTGCCATTCAGTTCGACACCTTTTCCTACCCCATAAACGAATGCTTTTTAGTTAACGACTTTCTTTCTCTTGCTTTCTTATTCTTATGCAACGAACCAATCTTCTGGTTTTTCTCTCCATTTTCGCTTGCTTTTCTTGGGTTTTCCCATGCACAATATTTTGCTTTTTCCAACCATCATTTTCACACTAATTGCGGATATGCCTTCTAATTAATTGGGTTCTCTTTTCTCTTTCAAAGTTGTTTGCTTCGTTTTTCTTTCAGTTTTCAACCCTCATTTATTCTAGTTTCTTTCAAAAAGGTGAAAAAAGAACGTTTTCTACTAAAGAAGAGCTCAAAAGATCTGCAAAATATCTTATATATCTTCTTAAAATAATATGTAAGCGCATATAAATAGGGTTAATATAGATTAAGATAAACCCTCGAGATCAAAAACAGATCAACCGAACCTTGAACATATCTTTACTCACTTAATCTGAGTAAAAATCAGTAAACAGAGCTCAGTTTTTCTTAATAATTAATAGATACTTTATCTTTGAAGTAAAGTAATCAATTAATAAAAGATTTAACAAAGTAAATGCTGTGAAGCAGACATAAGATCTAACTATAACCTAGCCCATGACAGGGGTAAGCTGCAAACAAATGACTTTATTTAGGGACAACGTCAATGCCTCTTGTCTAAATACCAGCGACTAACATGGATAAAGGACTAACTAATTGCATGGACTGCCCACACGCAGGCTCAAAGGAACCTGCGCAGCTTCCTCTAATGAAGATTAAGTGAAGAGCGCTGCGAGTTCCGAGGAATTCCGCGGCGACAGGTATACAAATATGAATAATTTGATGGTATGGAGGGTAAGATATCTCGAGAGCCGAACCAGGCTTCCCGGGGCTTCCTCTCAGCGCCTAATTATGTGGCGATGCATGGCCAAATCTGTATACCTGGCCCGGGGTCCAAGGTCATTCAAACACAAGCGCGAACGGATTTAACTGGAAACTGGAGGATTTTCGGCAAATCCGAGGCTCCTCCGCCGAATGAATTTTGTATTTGTTTTGCGCGGAAGATTTCCCACAGGAAAATGGACCAGAAGGCAGCCAAGATACAAATACAGAGCTCTCTCTCTATCGAAATGCAATGCAACTTGAGGCAATGCAAAGAAGAATGCGCAAAATGTGCAAAGGAGAGCGAAAAAAAAACAACACAACACAATATGTATGTATCTGCGTATCCGTATCTGTATATAGGGAGGAAAACAGGTCTCGAGTTATCCGGGGGCCCTCTTGAGACGCCTTCTGTCCTCCGTCCTCCGTCCTCGGTCCGTCTGGGCCTGCGATTTTTGTGCGTCCTTTTTTCGGGTCGTCCAAGTGTGTGCGAGTTACATTTTGGGCTGTGCACATGCGATGCACGATGAGATACATTCCAGAGATACTCGAGATAAATGCACATTGTGTCTTGGTATAAGTAACTGCTGCGTTGTCAATGCCAATGCCGCCCTGCCCCCCACCAGCCCTTTCCTTGTTGTTGTGGTTTGGCTACATCTCTGCAATTAGTTGGAAGTCCAAGTGCCGACGACGACGACTGCGACTCTGATATTTCAACCAAAAAGGGAATGATTGAAGTTTTGTACTAAAATATACCTAGCATTGAGATTAGGGAATCGAAAGATATGGCAGTTTACAAACCAAAAAGTAATCTGAGTTTAAAATAATGTAGCATACTGTAAGGGGTTAAAGTGATCAAAAGTGATTTTAACTATAACTTCTAGAAACTTCAATTGTTCATATTTATTTACAGAATAGCTTAAGAGTTGATCTTCAGGATGATAATTAATAAACAAATTCAGTTTCTTTAAATCTTATAACTGCCATGATTCAGGTATTAAGAGAGATAAATCCAAGATCATGAATTCATTATGGATTCAGATGGACTTAAAATATGTTTTATAACATTTTAAAAACCTAATTATACAAAGTTTAACTAATCTTGAAGAGTCTCATACCTTAAATATTTTATCAAGAACTCTAAAATATAGATCTTTAGACCTTTTATAATTCTCAGAGCTTTTATTTAGACAATCCGAGTAGTTAATAGACTCGATATACCCTGCCTTTCGTACAAGTAAGGAGAACAGAAATCGAAAACAGGAAAGTCGATCTCTTTGAGGTCTTCTATATCTGTGTGTATCCGAGTATCCGTGTGTAAGTGTATCTGCGTATCTGTGCGTCTGGCATCCGAGGAGCGCCGTCTGGGCAACGGCGTGTGAAAGTAAAGCCTGGAAAGGGACGACTGCGAGGAGAGCGAATCAAAGTTCTTGAATGGAGCGACGACGGCGTTCCAGTTCCAGGAATCGACGGCCTTGAAGTAGCCGTTAGGACACACCGAGGCGCGCTCGCTCAATTGACTATTTAGTTTATATTTAGCAGCGTCTAAAAGGATGCCCACTGCTGGCGGCTCAAGTGGCCTGCGTCCTGTCCTGCACACCCCCCCCCCCCCCCCCCCCCCCCCCCCCCCCCCCCCCCCCCCCCCCCTCCCCCTTCCATTCACCCTCTCCTCCTGGCCGGACTGGACGACTATCCTTTGTTTGCCTGGGAATAACTGGAAACTGTTTATCATTGTTGATTCTGCCCAGTCGTCGTCGTCTTCGCAGGGCTTCCTTTGATTTCCACACCGAAGGAGACTCTGGAGCGGATCTCCTTCTGCTGGAAGATCTCCTCGGAGAGCGACAAAAATGCGGCATAAATTTCGATAAACGTATAGACAATAAAAAAATGCCTATATGCTCCCATTTAGGTACGAGGAGGCACTCAGTAGTCCCAACTCATCCTTGGATAGCTTGTAATATCTGGCAAAGGCATTCCGCACTTGTAATTGAGAAATATTTTTGGTATTTTACCAGGAATTCGGGTTAATATGGGCAGGTGATATGTGTGTGACTACAAAGGATGGGGAGGATCTCGTGTATGATGAGAAAATATTACAAATGACTCTTTGCTTCCCATATCATCCACAAATCCTTTTGAAGGCCTGCCGCTAACCAAGGTGGCAAGAAGCACTTGACTGGGACAAGTGTTGGTCAAGACTCCACAAAAAAAAAAAAAGAGTGAAAATGGTGATGACCAAGATATAAATAATAGTTTTTGGATACTAGAAATATTTGCTTAGAGAAAACAATTGAATTAAAAAAGGGGAAGAAATGGTTACAAATAAAATTGTGAATAAATTAAGAAAAAGGTTTATTTTGCTTTGTAATCCAAGGCAATATATGCGATTTAACTAAATAAAATTTAAAAATTAGAAAAAATAAATAATGAAAAGTATATAAAAATTGTGCAGATATTATTAGATTTTTAGAAATTGTATATTTCAATATGGTGAATATTATCTGGCGCATTTACTAGTAGAGTCTCCCCAAAAAGGTTCCTTCTGTTGAGGAACAACATTGGCTCCCAAACTAGTTCCGCTCCCAGCTCACAGCTCGATCCCTATATGTTCCCGAGCAAATTTTTGTAATGAATCAAAAAACTTATACAGACTTACTGTCTATAAATTATAAAAAAAGAGTAAAAAATAAATAAACATAAAAGAAATAAATAAAATTCAAAAAATAAAAATTCAGCTTTAAGAGAATACTTGTTGTTTTATCCAAAAACAAATAAAAATTTAGCTCTATTAGAAAACAGGTCGGTTTACATCGAAATTTCAGAGCCGAATGATTTTTCTATGCCTAACATTTGACAGGTCAAAGATTATGACAGTTGACAGGATCTAAATTCTGTAAGCAATATAGGAACAAAGTAATCGATAAAGGAGACAAATAAATTAAAAAATATAGTGCAGATATTTTTCTTTATTTAGAAATTTTAAATAGAAGAGTTGATGAACAAGTATTGTACGATATTTTAATGTTGCGTGTACGATAAATTAACATTCCCTTAGATATATGGGAAAAATACATATAAGCAAAAAATAAAACTAAATAAAAAAATTTTCCAAATATTTTTCGATAATTCAAGATTTGAAATAGGAATGTTTGATACATTTTATATGAAAAAAAGCCCGATATTTTGGTGACTTCCCCCGGTTTATGTAATTAAAAATCAAATTCAGGTAAAATAAGCTTACAGCTTACTATTTTCTACAATAATTACATTATATACATAGTAGTTATTATGTCTCTCTTCTATATCTTCCACTAGCGAGATCTCTTCAACGGCTAACGAAAAGCCAAATTTCGGCCGATCATGACATAATCCAACACGAAACACAAAACAATTAAATATACAAAAACCAACCCCATCAACAATTTGCCACCCACCCCCGCTCTCCGCCCCGCCGCTCGTTCAACAAGTTTTTAGCGGCGCAAAAAGCAAAGACGCAAAAAAGCTTGCCAAAAAGAATGCGAAAAAGCGCGCAAAAAAAAAACAACACAAAAACGAGTAGAAAGTAGAAGCGGCGAAAAAAAAAATGAGACAAAAGCTAAAGAAATTGTAGCAGGTAAATGGAAGTAGAAGAAGAGCCGACAAGAGGCGAAGACAGGGAGTGGGCGAAGGAGAAGCAATAGCGAAGCAAAGCACAGAGAAATATCAATGAACTCCATTCTTGACTCTGCCCCGCTTGGGCCCTCGCGCCATCTCGCTCCCACCTCGCATGTACATAGAGTTACTACCAACGTTTTTTTGCGCCACTTTTGACATAATTCTTTTTCTCTGCCCGCTTTGCTCGCTGCTTCTTCGCCGTCTTCGGCTTCGTCAAGTTTTCAAAAGGTTCCAAGTTAGCGTTGAACTTTTTCCGCCGTCGCAGCGATCGCGCTGTCGCAGCCATCAGCGGCAGCGCTGCCTAAAAGGTTTTTGTTTGTTGTTGCTGCAGCTCGCAAACACACACAGACACATATTTAAGCTGGAGAATGGAGAAAGACGTAGGGGAAAAAGGCAGACTCGCTGCTGTTCTGATTGGAATAGAACGGAAGAGCGCGCTTCACGGTGTGCGTGTGTGCACGACAAAGAGAAAGACAGGGGGAGAGAGAGAGAGAGAGCGCGCGCTCTTAGTGGGAGAGCGGCTCGCAGTGTGTGTGTGTGTCATTGGAGGAGCGTATATAAATGGGGGAAAGAATGGAGAAGCACAAAGTGGCGCGAATTAGGCATTTGGGCTGGCGCAGTTTTGTTTTACCGCCCAAAATCTATGCGAATGGCGGGAAAGTGCAATTCGGGCGGGAGAAAGATTAGAAAGTAGTCCCCCGTCCCCGGGCGCTGCGGCGCAAAGAACAGCAAGCTCTAGCCACAACCACACTATTTCGGCAATCGGGCTGCATCTCCAGTAGTCGAGAAACCAGTTCACTGAACTCGATATTCCCGCTTGGACTCGTAGTGGCCTTCCCATTAGGATCTCAAGAGCGCTTTTTGTAATGGCCATCTGATTGGGATCCAGTTAGCTCTTACGACCCAATTGCACATCCAGGGCATTCCAATCAGAATCCAACGGTTAAATCCCCTAGCGTGTCAATTTTCTTATGAGCCTCCTCTTCGCCGGAAGGTGTTGTATTTGTAGCAAAAAATGCAAAGACACGACGACAACCGCACGCAGCCTTCTCTCCCACTTTCCCCCCGCGCAAGTACCGCCCACTCACACAGTCTCCCCGCTCTGCACACACACGAACACTTGTCACACACTCGCGCGTCATAGGTTTTTTTTTTTTCACTTCACATTTTTTCACCGTAGAATTGGTCGGAATTGTGCAATTCTTTTACCTTTGAACAGATAATCGATGTTGGGAAAAAGCGTTAGTTGCTTTTCCAACGGATTCCAGATAGATTGAACCAATTTTTCGCCGTCGTCGTCGTCGTCACACGCCGGCCACGAAAACTTCACGAGCGACGGCAGCAGAGTGATCCCCAAATTGGTGGAACTGCCGCCTGTCGCTGGCGCTGCTGCCGCGCCGCTCTGCCGGCGGCGACGTCGACTGCGGCGAGTGTGCAAGAGGAACGCGCCAAAACAAGCTGATCAGAAGCGCCAAAAACTGCAACAACCACACGGCGGCCGAGTGTTGTAGTTGTTGGTAGCTCAACTGACATTTCCAGAGGGAGAGCGCCGAGAGTGAGAGCGGGCGATTCTCCCGCGCGAAGCAGCCGCACAAAGCGAAGGAATGCGTGGGCCAGAGCGAGAAGGAGAGCCATCTCCGCTGGTGGCAGGCTTCGCATTTTATTGAATGGAGTCTGCAATTGGAGCCTGCCATAAAAAAAAAAAATGGGGACGCCAGCCACCAGACTCCAATTGGATGGGGGTAAACGGTCAAACAGCTGACAGCGCTGCCAGCAGGGTGGAAATAGGAGGCCCAAAGATTAAAGTTTATAAATTGGTACAAAATTAATAACAGCTTTTTATCGTTTTAAAATACTTAACAAAACTAGAAAGTAATATTTAGGCGGAAAACTTAAAATTCAATTATTAAAACCACCTAAAAACGGCTTAATATGCAACTTAAACAACAAGAATCCTTACCAAAATGATGGCGAAGAATCAAGGTAATTTTCCTAATAACTTGGCTATCTTAAAGTTCTGCCAATATTTAATATTTAACTAATTTAAATAACTTGTCACAATATAACCTGCAAAAACACATGATCGCCGCTCTTTCTGGCACCCAGGTGGCAACTCTGCCCGACACCCAAACAAACCGCTGCCACTTTGTTGTTGTCATCGATTACGATTTCATCGTTTTTGGCACCAACTTTGAACGCCTGCCAGGCGGCCAAAATGACTTAAGCCCCAACCGAATCTATATGCAATGGAAAGCGGAAAACCCACAGAATCAGATTCTGCAATAAAACCGAAAATCAGGACAGAAACGGAGGAATCAGGAACATTCCAAGTTGACGATTTCCCGCGCGCGGGAATGCCGCGCTGCTGACAGCACTGACAGCTGAGGCCGAGTTGCGCGCGCAGAGCCCGTGTGCGAGAGCGGCGAGAGAGAGCGAGTGAGCGAGATTAAGAGAGCGAACGGCGGCAGAGGAAAAAATAAAAACGTGAGGCAGCAGCGACGTCGACGTTTTTTCACTGGTAGAATGTGGAATAAAGGGCAAGAAAAAATGCCAAAAGCAACGGAATCCGTTGGGGAATCCGGCGGCCTGCACCTGCTCCCGCACCCGCCCCACTGGGGCCTGGCTGCCAGGTGGCGATCACTCACCTGTTCCTGGGCTCCACTCCGCGGAACAGCACGGCAAAAGGCAAACACACGCGGCTCGGATCTCAGACTGGGAAGATGATGAAAAAATTGCACACACCGCCGCACCGCGCACATACACCAGCACACACAGCCACGTCCGTCCGCAGTTTCGCTTTTCGGCAGCTTAACCTCCGGCAAGTCAAGGCCGATCGCAGGGAGTTCGAGTTCTTTATGTCCGACTGCGGATCAATCTGCCTGCGGTCCGGAGGGGTTTCTATTTTCTATTTTCCAGCGAACGAAACACACTATTGGCGACGTGCGACGAGAGAGCGAGATCGATTGATCGAGGGGCCCAGCGCTCTTTTTTTTTCAAACACTCATTAGGCGGAGAGTTTACGGGCTTCGCATGAATCCAGTGTTGCCAGTTTGGCTATTTGCCCGCTAGATCTGGTGGTTTTTAGAGGAACAGTTTTTTGGGCAGCATTGGTGCTGAAACTTCGAAAACATGGGCAGCATTGGGTGCTGAAATGCGCAAATGGGCAGCACTGTATTATTAGTGTGCCCAGATCTAGCGATTTTCAATTTCAGAAAAAATCCAGAAAGTGTGACCGTAATCTGGGTGATGACAAGATAATATTTGAATATATTTTTATAACGACTTTTTGAAACGTTTTTATCATCTTTCGACTTCTTGAAAGCGATCGAGATACCAATACCAGAAACATCGAAATATGTTAACATTTGCTAGGATTGACAATGTGACAAAAAATATAAGTAATTGCTCTTGTTGTTAATTTAAATTTTAAATTAACCCTTAAATGTTGTAAAAATTCTGGCATTTGTAAAACATTTATTTAGTCAATTTTAAAATTTGTTAATAAATAACGTCGTGTTTAGCGGTTAAGTAAAAATGGAATTAAAACTTCAAAGTATTTGGGAAAGTTTGATTAGTTTTGTTTATTCACTTCAAATTAAAGGAAAAAGTTTATTTTTTTCAATTCAAATTAAAGAAAAAAGTGGATATTTTATCACTTTTATAAAAAGTTGTGTATAAAATGTTTTTTATTCCATTTATTTAACTATTTGCCAAAGCTTTTGAGATACAGATTTAAATACCATTTGATTTTTGCATTTCGGATTGCCTGAATCGTGACAGCCAGCGAACCATTTTTTATTGAGTGTATTTGAAAGCGCAGTAACTTCGTTAATTTTAAATTTTTCGGTTAAAATAAATTTGTAAAAGTACATAAATAAGCAATTTCTGTCTTTAAGTCGAGCGGAGATACGAATTTTCAAAAAACACTCAAAAACGCGGTCTTCAACACAGATATGCTTACGTGAGGCAGGTAAAATGTAATATTTTTATTTATGACTGCTATTAGTCAACCGAAAATCATGTGTTCCAAATAAATGTTTCACGTTTTAGTTCAGAGTGCCGCAGCCAGTTAAAATATTTAAATAATCAGATAATTAATATATAATTTAGTTTTGTTTTTATTTCATTTTCTTTTTTAGCTCCCAATGAGTTCTTCTCGGCGCTTAGGAAATCAACTGCAAAAGACATGGACTAGTTTCACTAATATTTATTTTAACTAAATAATTAGCTTTTAAAAAAAAATGTATTTGATACATTTAAATTTAAAACTTTGCTAATATATAAAAAAAAAAAATTACAATGAATTACGACCGCTTTTATTTAACTTTTATTCCCAATTGTCTCTTCTGATCTCGCCCCCGATTTCTTTGCAAAAAACTACAAACTTCGAACGAGCTTGTTTTAAGAAAGTGAAAATGCCTCGCTATTGCGCTCTTTTTCCGGTTGAAAAGAAAATTGATAAAAATTGATAACATTATTAATATATATATATTTATATATATTATAAATATATATCAGAAAATAAACTTTTTGATTGCGAACAATAATATAATTAACCAAGTCAGCGCATAAAAGTTAGAAGACAACGACAACGTCAGTCACACTAATTTTATAATTCATAAAGTTATAACTCAATATTTTTTAAGGCCCGCAATTGGTAAAGAGGAGTTGCTCTAAATGCAAAAGCTATATGAAGTCAAAGGAGGTTTCTGAAAAACACGAGTGCCAGATTATTGGCCGAGACCACGGCTTAGGCGACGCAAGTAAGTATATTAAAGAATAAATACATAAATTAAAAATAATTTAATTTTGTTTTTTTTTTAATTTTTAGCTTCGGTTAAACTGTTTTCAGCACTAAGAAATTAAACTGTCAAAGATTTACGAAAAAGTTAAACTATTATTACAAAACATTTATTTAGATCTCAATTAATTAATTAAAGTTAGTATTATTCAAAAAATTAATTTAAGTTTTAATACAAACCAAGTGATTCAGTGTTGCCAGATCTGTTATAAATATTCGCGCAGAGTTGCCACCTGATAAAGGGTGGGACTTTTATGATAAGGCGCGCAGTTTAAATTGTTCAGTGGTAACAGCACAGAAATTATAAAATAACTATAAATCAATAGAATTATTAAATATTTTTTTCACTGCACCATATTGTAAGTAGCTAAGCAAGGTTTTAGACTTCTTTGATTAAAATTTAGATTCACTTCTTCTTGCTAATTTTAATAAAAACAAACGCACCAAGCCAGAATTTTAAATATTTATAAATAATAATTAGGAACTTTTTGGATTATAAAAAAGTGTTTCTGATTTATCATTATATACACACAAAATTCTACTACACTAAGCACCGGTTTATTTTTTTAATAATGGGTTTTAATACATATTTTGTATTTTCACTTCAACGGCAATTTTGATTATTATTGATCTTCATTATCATCTTGAAAATATAAACATATGCATATGATAAGTTTAAATTGGTATTTTACTGTATTTTGTGTCAATATCTAATTTTATTATGCTTGTATTAACTGGATTTAGTAGTTTAAATTTGGTTCCATTATTTATTGATGTTATAAATTCAGAGTCACTTTCCATTATTTGTTTGCTGGGTTCTAGGTTCCTTTTAAGGCATAAAGTTGTTTGCAAAATATACGTATGCACATATACAAATATTGCACTATTATTTGCTTTGTTTATTTTTGAGGTATTCACTTAAATTTGAATTAATTTTATTTAATATCTTGCGTACTTTTCACTAATATTTTAAGATATATGTTTGTTTATTTACTTATTCTTTGATTATTCCCCGTTATGCAGGGGGAAATCTAGAAAACTTTATATATTTCAATTCACATTTCTTTATTTAAAATCCACTTAAAGATATTTTTATCCAATTTCATACACTTTTCTATTTATTGTTTTTTTTGTGTTACTTACACCACACCTTTATTAGAAATAACCATTTTGTGAGAGCCTCGACAGCACCGTAGGTGCCTTGTTGAGCTCGAAAATGCAAATAAAAGAAAGTGACCGATAATTAACAATTCAACCGAATTGGGAACACACGGAAAGTGCTACAGCAGCTTTTCTGCAAAGTAAAAGCAAAAAAAAAGAGAATATCCGCCTAACGCAGCAGAAAAACCTCTTTCACAGCAACGCGGCGGTAATGACAAAACTCCAATCCACACACACTCTCCGTCACACAACTCGTTCGTCATCTGCTTCTGTGTTTTCGTTTTCATATTTATTGCGATTTTTGTTTTGATATCATTAATTTACGTGTTTCAAACTTAAGAAAAATCACTAAGCCAGCTGTGTAGAACGATATGCAGTCTATAAGGGCGACTGCTTGAATCCACGGGCCGCGTAATCGGAGGGCGCCGAACGATCGGAGACCTTGGGGTAACCCTCATCTCCGGGCACGCACGCCTTGCGGGAGGAAATCACACGCCAGCCACCTTTGCGGGTCCAATCCTAAAGAGAGGAAGATATGTTTTTATTTTAGATTATTTCTATAAATAAAATAATGTAAATAATTCGGAGATATTACAAGGAATAATATAAAATTAAATTGTAAACATCAGAAAACAATTAGGAAAGACTTCTTAAGGTTTTGTTGATATTAAAGATAATGCAAAGTTACTTCGGGGATTATTCTTGCTTAAGATCATATCCTTTTATACTAAGTTTTAGTTTAGAGTTCTTTAATATTTACAGGAGGATACTATCCTTAAAGAAGTGGCTTTAGATTTATCCTGCAAACTACCTTCTAAGCTTAAATAAGCTGCATTTTTACTCACATTCTGATTGTACTTGAAGTTAGTTCTAGTTTAGACTTCTTTAATATTTACAGGATGATATACTATGGCTTTAGTTTTGCCTCCCAACTTACTTTCTGAGCTCAAATAAGCTGAATTTTTACTCACATTCTGATTGTACTTGAAGTAGTAGGCGCCGGCGTAGATACCGGTGAGAGCCAGGAGCGCCTTTCCGGTCCAGAAGCGCACCGTGTACGCACGCTGGAAGCCCTGAAATGCAGCAAGCAACAGTTACTTCTTAAATCCACCTCAAAATCAAGCAAAATCAGCCCGTTTTTTGACTTGATTACATAAGCGGGCTCACTCAGCGGGTAAACTCACCAGGACGGGCGTCAGTATGTTGCAGACCTTGTCCAGCGGGGCGCGGTAGAAGCGCTTGATGGGGTTGTTCAGCTCCAGCTCCAAAGCGGGCACCTTGCGCGGCCCGTGGTGCAGCTCCTGGTCCTTCAGCCACTTCTTGCGCCAGGCGCGCTCGTCGGCCGACATGCCGATCAGGCGCTCCCGCTCGCGCACCATGCGGCCCGCAATGGCCATCGGCTTCACGCCGCCCGTATCCGAGGCACCACCAGCCACCATTTTCCCTTTTATTGTTCCTGGATCTTTGGGAATTTGTTGTTAAAAACGGCAACAAATTGTATAATTTTACCAGGAAACCTTGCAATGGAAAAACCAGAACAGCTGTTTGGTAGTGTGACCGTTGTTTGCTTAGGAAGAGATGCCTAGCTTTTAGCTATTTTTTAACTTTTAATAAAATTAAAAATTTTAGCATTTAATAAAATTAAATTGTTATTTCTTAAAAAAATAATGTTATTTTTAAAAGTTAATGTTATTTACGAATAAGGAAGTGCTGTTTCTAGACAAAATAGTAAAATGATTTAAGGGACTGACCTGTTCAAATGGGTAAATTCCACAAATCTTTTGTATAATCTTTTAAAAATGTATCTGTTCTATTTATAATCTTAAATAGCGGCCCATTCAACTAACACACAAAAATACAAATCTTTTCTTTTATAAACTATAATATTATAATTAAACCCATTATGAATACGTTATTTTTAGTTATTTTAATGGATTAGTAAACGCTCGAGAATATTTATCAACAACAATAAAAAAACAATAATAATTAGGAATGCCCAATTGTATTGTTAAATATTTCTTAAAATCATTCTAGACTCACAATCGCTCAAGACAAAGGAACAATTATGAATGACAAATAACAATAATAAGCCCGTTCTTGACTTAAAAATTCAGAAAAATGCAACTAGTTTTTTTTATATATAGATATTAAAGTATATTTACTATTTACTCCTTTTTTATTTAATTTTAAAGCTTAAATATTCATTAAAAATTAAAAAAAATTAGAAAAATATTTATTTTTTACTTTAAAAATAGCTAAATCTAAACAAGTCAAATTGGCAGCACTATAATCGATAATTTCTGCGATAATAATCGCGTTATCGCTATCGGTGGTTCACATGTTTTGCGGCGTGCGTTGAAATAGTTTATTAAACATAAAGAATACGCTTAGAATAAGGCATGGACATAGACGAGCTGTTTGACTGCTTCGACGAGGTGGCGCCGGAGAGCCTGCAGGCACCTCCCCAGGCGTTCAGAGAGGTAGTAAAGGAGCCGGCGCCGGAGAGTGGCGACGCGAAAAAGGCGAGCAAACGCCAAGCGAAGGAGAAACATGCGGCGAAAGACGCGAGGGAAGACGACAAAGAGGAAGGCGAGGAGGAGGAGCCCACAAAACGCCTGAAGCAGGATGGCAAAGCCAGCGACGAGGAAATGGAGGAGGAGTCGGAGTCAAAGGCAGAGGCGGACGAGGACGATGAGGAAGCAGAGCCCAAGCTCGATTTGGAGGATTCGGCTGTCCTGGAGTCCCTGCGCACGCGCATTGTGACCCACCTGCTGGAGTCACCCGAGTCGTGCACCCACGAGGTGGCCGTCCATCCCGGCCAGGAGTACATTCCCCTGCAGCCGTTCAGCGGTGTGCCGGCCAAGGAATACCCCTTTGTGCTCGATCCCTTCCAGCGCCAGGCGATCCTGTGCATCGACAACAGCCAGAGTGTCCTGGTCAGCGCCCACACGTCGGCGGGCAAGACCGTGGTAGCCGAGTATGCCATTGCCAAGTCGCTGGCCGCCAAGCAGCGCGTAATCTACACCACGCCCATCAAGGCTCTGTCCAACCAGAAGTTCCGCGAGTTCACCGACGAGTTCAAGGACGTGGGCCTGGTCACGGGCGACGTTACCATCAATCCCTCAGCCTCGTGCCTGATCATGACCACTGAGATTCTGCGGAACATGCTCTACCGCGGCAGCGAGATCATGCGAGAAGTGGGCTGGGTGATCTTCGACGAGATTCACTACATGCGCGACAAGGAGCGCGGCGTCGTCTGGGAGGAGACGCTTATCCTGTTGCCGGACAATGTGCGCTATGTCTTCCTCTCGGCCACCATTCCGAATGCCCGCCAGTTCGCCGAGTGGGTCTGCCACCTGCACAAGCAGCCGTGTCATGTCGTCTACACCGATTACCGGCCCACGCCGCTCCAGCACTACATGTTCCCTGCCGGCGGCGATGGCATCCATCTCATTGTCGACGAGAAGGGACAGTTCAAGGAGGACAACTTTACCACAGCCATGGCTGTGTTGGCTACTTCGGGTGAGTAGGAAAGTTATATTTTCACTGATTGCCATTACTTAAATTTAATCTTTTTTAGGTGATGCTGCCAAGGGCGATCAGAAGGGACGCAAGGGCGGCATTAAGGGCGCGAATGCGGGACAAACGAACATCTTCAAGATCATCAAGATGATAATGGAGCGCAACTTTGCCCCGGTCATCATTTTCTCGTTTAGCAAAAAGGATTGCGAGGTCTATGCGATGCAGATGGCCAAGCTGGACTTCAATTCGCCGGAAGAAAAGAAGCTAGTGGACGAAGTGTTCAATAATGCCATGGACGTGCTCTCCGAGGAGGATCGCCACCTTCCGCAGGTGGAGAATGTGCTGCCCTTGCTCCGTCGAGGCATTGGCATCCATCATGGCGGCCTGCTGCCCATCCTCAAGGAGACCATTGAGATTTTGTTCGGCGAGGGCCTGATCAAGGCTCTGTTTGCCACCGAAACCTTTGCCATGGGCCTCAACATGCCAGCGAGAACGGTGCTCTTCACAGCTCCCCGAAAGTTCGATGGCAAGGACTTCCGTTGGATCAGCTCTGGGGAGTACATTCAGATGGCGGGACGTGCCGGTCGCCGTGGCCTAGATGACAAGGGCATTGTGATCCTGATGATTGACGAGAAGGTGTCGCCAGCCGTGGGTCGTGACATTGTGCAGGGCAAAGCCGATCCCATCAACTCGGCCTTCCACCTCACCTACAACATGGTGTTGAACCTGCTGCGCGTGGAGGAGATCAATCCGGAATACATGCTGGAGCGGAGTTTCTACCAGTTTCAGAACCAGGCCGCCCTGCCCGGACTGCACGACCAGGTGGAGCAGAAGACGCTCGAGCTGAACAAGCTGAACATCAAGGACGAGCACAATATCGCTTCTTACCACCACATTCGCTCCGAGCTGGATCTCCGCGGCAAACAGTTCCGACAGTGGCTCACAAAGCCACAGTACTTGCTGCCCTTCCTGCAGCCCGGCCGGCTGGTCAAGGTGGCTGCCGGCTCCCAGGAATACGATTGGGGCATCATTCTGAACTTCAAGAAGCAGGACCAAAGCCGCAAGAACCCCTTGAAGAGCGATCCGAGCGTCACCATCGACGTGCTGCTGCATGTTAGCGAAGCGGCCGCCAAGTCCGGCGACACAGAGCCGTGCCGGCCGAACGAACGTGGTTGCATGGAGGTGGTTCCGGTGGCCAATACACTGATTACTCAGATCAGCTCGATCCGCGTGTACTTCCCCAACGACCTGCGCAGTGCTGACAATCGGCGGGCGGTGCTCAAGACCATCCAGGAGGCCAAGAAGCGGTTTCCCTTGGGGCCGCCAGTCCTCAATCCCATCGATGACATGAACATCAAGGATCGCGAGTTTCGGGATATTGTGGACGGCATCGCCCAGTTCGAGAAGCGGCTCGAGGAGCATCCACTGCACCAGTCGCCGGAGCTGGAGCGCATTCATCGTCGCTACCAGGACAAGATTAAGCTGCAGACAGAGCTGGCCAACCTGAAGGCCGAACTGAAGGCCGCCAGGAGCTTGCTGCAAATGGAGGAGCTAAAGCATCGCAAGCGCGTCCTTCGCCGGATGGGTTACTGCAAGCCGGGCGATGTAATCGAGTTTAAGGGCCGCGTTGCCTGCGAACTGAGCTCTGCGGACGAACTCCTCATGACCGAGATGATCTTCAACGGGGTGTTCAATGAACTGACTGCCCCTCAGGCAGTGGCCCTGCTCTCCTGCTTTGTCTGTGACGAGAAGTCCACCGAGTCGCCCAAAAGCGCCACTGAGCTATCGGGACCACTGCGCTCCATGCAGGATCTGGCCCGACGCATTGCCAAGGTGTCCACGGAGTGTAAGCTTGACTTGGACGCCGACACATATGTGGAGAAGTTTAAGCCCTTCCTGATGGACGTCGTGCTGGCGTGGTGCAAGGGTTCCAGCTTCCTGGCCGTCTGCAAGATGACCGACATCTTCGAGGGTTCCATTATCCGCTGCATGCGAAGGCTGGAGGAGCTGCTGCGGCAGATGTGCCAGGCGTCCAAGACCATCGGCAACACGGACCTGGAAAATAAGTTTTCGGAGGGCATCCGTCTGCTGAAGCGCGACATAGTATTCGCCGCTTCGTTGTATCTGTAAGACCTTAGAAAAAGCTTGTTTTTATGGACTTATCCCCCTTTAATCTGTCGGAATCGTAATGAAGGAATAGACCGGCAAATCCTCTAATTATTTACACTTGTAAGCAAAGTAAAATGTTGGACAAACTTTAGTTTAAGTGACAGTCCCATTATGGATTGTTTTCAAAAGTGGAAATACTTTGTATATTTTTTATGTTTATATGACACCGAAACACCAGAGTAAAAAAAATAAATACATTCTGTTTCAAATTAATAATATCTGTGCCTTTTTTATACCCTTGCCGGGTATTGTAATTTTATTCAGATGTTTGCAACGCAGTAAAGGAGTCATCTCCGACCCTTTACAGTATATACTTGTATTTTTGAACAAGAACAGCCGAGTCGATCTAGCCATGTCCGTCTGTCTGTTTCTACGCAAACAAGACCCTCAGTTTTGAGGCTCAATGAAACTTTGCAGATAGTCTTTTATATACATTTATTATTAGAAAAGTCGGAACGAGCCAGATCGGACGACTATATCATATAGCTGCCATACAAATGATCCGTAAATTTATTGAAAATAAAATTATAACTTCACTATTTTTTTAAATATCTTGATCAACTTTCGGCTATGAGCTTAATATATTATTTGAGATTTTCAGTTTTAATTTTATAAAAATCGGACTGTTTTATCATATAGCTGCCATGGCAACGTCTGGGAATTTTTTAGAAAATATTATAATTATAACTGTCAGTTTTAAACATAACTTCTACTTTGAGATACAAGCATTCTAAATTATTCTTGAATTGTGTTTTTAATTCTATGATAATCGGATTACTATATCTTAAAGCTGCCACAAGAACTTTATTCTGACTAAAATTATATTAATCTTCAAGGGTATAAAAATTATAACTTTGCCGTTCTTTACCATATCTTCATGTACTCTGAGAAATGGGCATTTAGTAATATTTCAGAATTTTGATCTTAATTTTATAAAAATTGGACTACTATATTATAAAGCTGAGGAAAATGCCAAACTGTTATTGTAAAAATAATATAATATGGATATGATAAACGACCTTTCTTTGTTGTTTATTTTATTATACCCTTGCAGGGTATTATAATTTCAGTCAGAAGTTTACAACGCAGTGAAGGAATCATCTCCGTCCCTATAAAGTATATATATTCTTGATCAGCATCAACAGCCGAGTCGATCTAGCCATGTCCGTCTGTCCGTTTCTACGCAAACTAGTCCCTCAGTTTTAAAGCTATCTGAATAAAACTATGTATATAGTCTTCTATATACTCTCACTCGTATATATGTCGGAACGAGCCGGATCGGTCAACTATATCATATAGCTGCATAACAACCGATCCGTAAATTTGTTGAAAAAAAATTATAACTTCACTATTTTTCAACATATCTTGATTAACTCTCGAATATAAGCTATATATATTATTATGGATTTTTAGATTAAATTTTATAAAAATCGGACTACTATATCATATAGCTGCCATAGGAACGGTCGGCAAATTTTTAGAAAAAAAATTATAATTTTGTCAGTTTTCTACATAATTATTTCTACTTTTAGATAATAGTATTTCATATTTTTTCAGAATTTTGTTGTAAATTTCATAAGAGTCGGACGACTATATCATATAGCTGCCATACAAACGATCAGTAAATGTGGAGAAAAAAATATTTTACTTTACATGTAAAAATGTGAAAAAATGTACAAAAATGTAAAACTGTAAAAATTGTATGAATATGAAAGTAGATCGTATTATATTATATTGGGATAGATTATAATTCACACAATTGGAATCTGCAAGGGTATACCAACTTCGGCGTGCCGAAGTTAGCTTCCTTTCTTGTTAAACTTGATTTTAAGCATTAAAATTTCATTATGCATAACTGTTTTTTTTATCATCCAACGAGGGTTGAAACAAAAATTTTAAGAGAGTGGTTTTTTATCATTTTGGGCAGGAGTGTAGCCTTTATTAATGTTTTTTGAGGTGAAAATACTCAACTATTTCTCATTAATATTCTAAGAATATTAATCACAATTCAATGACTAGAACTCTGGCCGCTACATGAGGCGCTGGTGGTGTAAAGACCACGCATCCCTGATCGTCCTTGTAGTCGGCATAGTTCTGACTAAGGATACACTTCATGCCCAGGGCTTCCTTCTGTCGGGCAGAGTAAAAGCTCGTGCAGCAAGCCATCATCAGAGGAAATCCCTTGGTTCGTCCAACTTCCATTAGAGCCTGAGCCAACCGGGTGCCCACGCCCCTGCCCCTCATGTCGGACTTCACAAAGGTAACGTACGAATACAGAATTTTATCAACTTTGAAGTTCTCAAAGATGTTCGCCTTGACTTCCAGCTGATTAACATAATTGATCATTGAAGCCAAATCTGGTTGCATTTTCTCTGTGAGCTCGCCTAGCATCTTCGCATGTTCAGGACTTTTGGTGTAGGCAAGGACGAAGCCCACAATGACCTTCGGGTTCTTCTCTTCAAACGCCACCAGACTGTAGCCCTCTTCTATAATAGACAAGTGTATGGCATCGCAAATGGCTTTGGTTTCCGGTTGCAAGGTTATCCTTAGGCTTCTTAAAAGGGGCTCATCGTTGAGGAAGTTCTCGCATACAAGGGGACCCACAGTCGGGAAGTCGTCCTGGGTCATGGCACGAATGGAGATACTATTATAATTCTCTGGCATTTTCGTTTCACTTTAGTTTTAAAAGCTGTACTATCCGCTTTAAAGCTAGAACTTGAACTGCTTACGTTTAACTTGCTTCGTTTGGCTTTATATGAGTTCGAAAGCTCTGATGTTTATAGAAGCAGAGAAAGAGATTAGATTCAAAATCTTTCTTTCTCTTTGAATGCGATAGTGGGGAAGGAGAGACCCCGTTTGGCGAGTTTTATTTGTATTTTTATGTACTTCTACAAACAAAATCCTCTCCTTCCTCCAGAAAGTTAAACTCACGCATAACATTAAGCCTCTAAAATATAAAAACGATCTGGAATACAGTCGAGAGTCGATAGTATCAACTCGATACTCATTACTTAGCATTCTTCACCTTCTTTAGAACCGATATTTTCTTAAATACCTGGAAAGAAACCAGAAAATAAAATATGCACAGAAAACAACATCTTCAATACTTCACTTCACAAGACAGCTTCACAAGTACATTTAACATATAATTTTTTATTTCGGGACAAAATAGATTAATCTTAACTATAGTACATATAAAAACATATAAAATGTTGATACAATATGCTTTCGATCATGCAAAAATATATGAGATATATACAGAAATTAACTTTTACACGATGCGGATGAAAACATAAAGTTATTGGACGGTTCACACTGAATTTGTATGGTCTTTCTTGGCTTATATGCGACACATAAAACATATACAAAATCTAAATATAAAATTAAATATAGATATATATGAAAGGCACACGCGGATGGTGGCACCATTCGTTTAGAACTAGGTTTGATCCATCAAAGACGTTTACAATAATGAAGGCACTTTAGGTATTGCTCTTGATGTGTGGGAGTGGATAAATTCTAATGGTTTACATGATAAACTACGAGTTATGAAGATATAAGTTATTAATTAAATAAAGTATGAGTTAAATAATTTAAATATATATTTATTATTCAACTTTTTGTTCTCTTTATATGATGATATGATTCGATACAGCAGAGAGCTGAAAAATGCTACTAATTAAGATAAATACACAAAAATTATAATTTTGTATTTTCTGTATCGTCTTAAAATTATAGCTTTTAGTTACAAAAGTTTATAAAATATCTCTTCAGAGAAATGTAAACTTTATTATAACCTTTGTCTAGCTAATCTCTTTGAAATGACCTCGTTTATATGAACAATTGTATGCCTTAAGCCTACTTAAATACTTCTAATGTACATTTATTTATTAAAACCTATTTTATATATACACTTAAAGGCCAATTTGAAGGCTATGGAATGTCATTGATATGGATTTGTATTCGTTGGGTTATCGAACTTAGAAACAAACTTAAAGAGAACTTAAGAAACTGCAGAAAATTGGTTTCTAAAAAATACAACTCAAAACTGAGATCTTAAAGATCTGTTCAAAAACATCTTAAAACATAAACTTAAAATATAATTTATGCAAGAAATTAGTTTTATTGGAGTCCCAGAAAGATCTGTAAAATAAATGTAGTAATTAATAAACTTCTTATAGGGAAATCACGGTCGCCATGTAATTGACTAAAACATTTGACTTACCTACTCTCTTTCTTCCTGGTTCTAGGCTGTGTAATTGGACGATTCGGCTTACTCTCTAAGCGCATCCCGCGCTTAGAGAGCGGTTACTTAGACGGATGTCTGCGGCACGCCCTCCACCAGCTGGGTGCGTCTGGGCTGCGCCGCGGGCTGTGAGCTCAACGTGGCTGTCGTGGTGTGTGTGGTGCTCCGGGCGGAGGGCACGGGCGTGGTGCTTCGACTGCTGCCAGAGACACTGGCCGCGGCTGGGACCCGCTTCGCTGGCTCCGCCTGGAGCTGGGGCACCGGCGTGCTGGAGAGCGGCTGCAGCAGACGCTTCTCCTCCACGGGTCCCGCCGCCTTGGCCGCTAGTCCGTTGCCATTTCCATTTGGCTGGGATCGCGGCGTCACTGCTCGCTCACTGGACTTGACCAGGCTGCCGTTGGTCTCCTTCAGCGAGATGCCCGACTTGAGGGAAGCCTGGCTGCTTGACTTTTGGGTCATGGCCAGCGAGCTGGGCGAGCGCAGCGAAGTGGTGTCCGTGTGCGCCTTGCTGGCCAGGGTCTTGGAGGATGGCGAGTCGCGGTACTCGTAGATGTTGTCCCTGGACCGCAGGGCATGGTGGTTCGTCACCATGTGGGCATTGTCCACGCCCCGAGCTTCCGGTTCTGGCTCAATGCCCTCGCCGTTTATGAAGACGTCCTCGTCGTAGAAGCGATCAGATTGTCTGTGGAAATGTATTTTATGAATTGATTTATATATCTAGCTGAAATTTAGGTTCCTTTGTTTTTCACTCACCTCTTGGCATTGCGCCACATGATGCAACAGATGACCACCAGCACGATGAGGAAGAAGCAGGTCACCGACATGCTCCAGAAGGCAATCTGCAGCGGCTCCTTGGGCTCCCACCAGTACTCAGTGGTGGGCGGATATGTGGGCACCAGGACCCCGATTACTGTGGGCAGGTATTGCGTCCAAAAGGCGCACTCAGTCTGCCGGTAGTTGAGCAGGATGGAGGAGTTGAAAGTGGTGTTTATGTTCAGGTAGCGAATCTCGCCCTGATACGCCCGCTGGAAGTGCATTCCCAGAACCTGTTGGGGCGTTGGATTGCTGGAAGAAGGAATTGCCCAAGTAAGTAACTAAAATCAAATGGACTTCCTCAAAGACTCACCCGTATCTGGCAAAGTTCGAGTAGGTCTGCATAAAGAAGTGACTCATGTTGCGATCGTTGTCCGTCCACATGTTGCGCTGCAGATGCTCCTTCTTGGGGAAGAACTCGGTGTCCAGGAAGGGGGCACCGGTGAGGAAGTATCGTTCAATGTCGTGCGGATACTTGCGCCACTGGGGCAAGTTCAAAGCCTCCACAGTGGTGTTCAACACGTACATGTACACCGGCACCTTCTGCTCGAGCATCAGCTTGACCATTTGGTCCACGGGTGCCCGGTAGTACAGGTCGCTCAGCATGTTGATGTATTGGTCCCGGATGATGGTGTTATTGTTGGGATCCGGCCAAAACGTGTACATGTACTTGATGGCCTCGTACACTCCGTTGGGGTTCAGCGTGTAGTTGTAGCGGAAGACGTGCTCGCGTATCTTCTGGTCAAAGAAGCGTCCATCCAGCTCGTAGTACGGGCTCAGCGACTCGTTTTGGGCCACAAAGAAGGCCGCCTCCTGCGTGGTCACGCCCGTCATGTACTGGATGTTTCGGTTAAACTTTCCAGCCCGGATGAGAGTCTCGGGCGTTTGGGTGAGGAACCGCCAGTCCCGCTCCCGCCAGCCCTCGTACCAGTCGTCGCCGGGCAGCGTGAAGTTGTGGTCCAGCACCGGACCCCACGGAAAACTGCCCACCTGGGGAGCAAACTCGGCGTTACCCAGCTCGTAGAAGCTGCGGCCAGTGCGCAGGCAGTTCACCAGCTTCCATGACGACTCGATGGAGCAACCAAGCAGCTGGCCGAGCACTCGGCTCGTATTCATCGCCCTGTACTTGTCCTGGATCAGGGCCCAGTCCGCCAGTGCTGATCCCGACTGGGCGATCACACGCTTCACAATATTGCGCGTCCTTGGCGCCACCATCAACAGACCAGCAGAGGCTCCACCCGCGCCTGGACCAAAGAGTGTGATTGAGTCCCGATCGCCGTTAAAGAACTCGATGTTATCGTGGACCCAACGCAGGGCCATGGCCTGGTCCAGGATGCCGTAGTTTCCGGGCGAGTTCTCATCGCCCGTGGAGAGGAATCCCAGGGCACCTAGGCGGTAGTTCAGAGTGACCACCACAACGTCGTAGAAGGAGGCCAATACATGACCCTGGAACAGGTTGGACGCTCCGCGTATGAACTCGCCGCCATGAATGTACACCATCACTGGATATTTTTGAGCCACGCCAGCTCCAGTCTTTAAAGGAAAGAAAGAGGATAAGGATAAGGATAATTCATTTAAAAATCCGACTTACCTTAGGGGAATAAACGTTCAAATAGAGACAATCCTCGTCCATGTCCATCACACCCTTGGTAGCTCCCGTATATCGCACGGGCTGGGGACAGGCAGGACCGAAATCCACTGCCTGGAGCAGCTGCCAACCACGATGGACGCGAGGCGGCTTGAAACGACCCTCGAAGGTGGGCGGCAGGGCGTAGGGAATACCCAGGAAGGCGGAACACTCGCCCATTACACGGTCCACGGTGGAGTGATAGGGACGGTAGAAGGACTTGGGATCGGGATTGTCGTACATGTACACCTTGAACCCCTGCACCTGGCCATAGTTGGTGGTCACAAACACATCCCGCTCCAGGGTCAACGAGTCGCGACGCTGCTTGCCCTGCAGATCCTCACGCCAACCGGCCAAAACTCCCGGGAACTGGGTCCGTGCATTGGGATCGTTCTGCGGAGAAAGGGAGAACCGGAGACAAGACCATCATTAGCACCATTCCATGGATGAAAAAGTGGGGACAGTGAGCCGATCAGCGAATGGGAAACATGTGTAATTGATTAAGTCGCCTTTGGCTCCACTCGCCATGGCATGAAAACTCAATTAAGATTATTGCTTTGATATTGGAGCGATCTGATGATCGGGGCGAACTCCCCATCTCTCAATGACTGGTCATTGTTCGTATATAGATTGCCACGGTTCATATCTAAACCTTATTTGACCGATTTTTGTGTCAAAGAATTTAATTAATTAAACGCAAGTTGGGGCTTAGGTGTACAGTTCAATAGAAAGCTCAGAAATGTTAGAAGTCTCTTAACGATTTTATATAAATAAAATCGAGGTAATATAGAAACTAAGTATTTGTAACACTTAAGAGAAGGATCTTACCGGATCAAATCGAAAACGATCCTCGTTCGGCATCCCCTGCGGATACTGTCCGGGGGGATTTCTTCCCGGATAGTTGGCCCCAAAGCCATTGGGCTGATAATGACCATATCGGCGATCGTTGAACGTGTAAGTTCTGAAAGGAAGTGACTTGTGTAATCAAAGTTGATAAGACACGATGTTTACCTTGACTCACCTGTAGTCTGGATCGCCTGGATTGGGCCAGTGATAGTCAACGCCGGGACGTGAATAAAATCTGGGATCCCTAGTCTGAGCCTCGGCAAATTGGCCAAGACAGGCGCAGATTAAAAGCGGAAGGGCCAAGAGCCAACTTAACTTGTCGCGATATTTTAATATGTGCATCATGGCTATCTGAAAGGAAATATTTAAATTAATTTATTTAATTTTAATAAATATAATAAAACAGACTAGAAAAATATGTTTAAAATAGATTCTTGTTATTGCTGGAAGTATGCATATATGCTCTTTGATTCCATAAATTGATCGAAATTGCTGACTAATCAGTTCCATAATTCCCTCCTATTTCCGAATTTCAATGAATCATCGAAAAAGCTTTACAGTTCCGAAATTCCGAAAATTAAAGGGGACCCAAAGTTCCGATGTTTCAGATCTTCGCCAAGCAAACAGATCTTCAAACTCCATAAATGTATAAACAAACAGAATAAAAACCGATCTCGACTCTCAGTACGAGTAAGAGTGACCAAACTGGTTTTCCATTACCTTGTTTCGCTTAATTTTCTTGACTCTTCGGCATTAGAAAAAGCCGAGAGACCGACTCAAACCCGTTTGAATGTTGGCTCGGAAAAAATGCGCTAAAAATAAGTTACAGCACAAAGTGCGACTCCAATTTGGTGGCAATGCGATCGGGAGTTGCTCGAATGGAGCGATTACGTGTGTGCATTGTCTGGTGCGCTGGTATCGGCGTCAATGGGTTAATTGCAGCAATGAAGGCGAAAGGTCATCGGTGTAAATTGGACGAAACGCTAAGGGAAAACTAGGGTAGCAAACAAAAAGGGTTTGTTGAGGTTTCAACAAGTTCAAGTGTTTTTAGTTAATGTTGGAGCACTTTTTTATTCATATTTTTTAGAGGTCAAGTCTTATCATGTGTTTATGTAGGTCCTATTGTTTATATTTTTTATATATTCTAGATATGAGTAATAACATATTTATTAACTGCTGTAAAGAACTGTTGAACGACAGCCTAAATCTCTCCTACTCCGCATAGTTTCCGGACTCTTTAGAGCTTTTATGAAATATAAAAAAAAAACTCTTCTAAAAATAACGTAGAAATAAATAATAAAAAGTACAAACAATTTATTTTGGCACCTCCCCAGCCTAAAACCAATATTTAAGAGTCGACTTGAGGTTACTGCTAGACAAGCAAAAAAGAGACAGAATGTTGCAATTTTATTGTTTAAAAACTCCCATGAGTCGAGCGGATGATGAGATTGTATTTAAATTTACAGAGTACATCCGCACACATCTTTCATTTAATGTTAATCAAATTTAGAACTATTGGTTTTTGGTATTTCTGACATATGTACAATGAGATAATAGAAAATGTTTACTCTAGCTTTTCGTTAAAGTCTAAGTTATGCAAATGCAATTAAGGCTAAACAAAATTTAATTATAAATTATATATATATATAAAAAAAACAAAGCTATAAGCGGTAAGGAAGACTGAATTAATTTATACACTTTCAGGTGTTTCCTGTAGCTCCAACATTTCGGCACGTGTGAAAATGCATCAAAAGAAAAAGTCAGAAAAGAGACACCTGGTAGTTTCAAAGACGGTTAACATTTGAATTTCGCTATTGGCATATCAGACATAATGCAGTATCGATGCAACTTTGATGTCGTTACCCCGGTTACAAAACATGCACATATACAATGATGGTCATTAAAATGTGATACCATCAAATTTAATTACTGAAAATCTCTATAAAAAGTGAAAGAAATACGTGACTTAATTACGAAATGTTCTTAGGTGAGAATTTAATAAGAGGTTTGAAAAGTGTTCTCAATATAAATTATACCCGAGCCAAAGAAATAATATATTTTGTTGAATATTGTAAATATTTTTTAACACATTAGAAATATTACATATTCACTAATTTGGAACATTGTTCTTTTAAGTACATCATAGTAAATATAGTTCAAGAAAATTTATTTTTATAAATTTTTTTTTGTTTTAGACATTTTAATTTATTAACTGCTGCCTTCTTTATAGTTTTGAAAAATTAAATTTGATTTGTCCAAAAAATAATCATATAAAAAGATTTAAAGATATCAATTCAAAGAATAAGACTTATCCAGTTCTTCTCTTTGGACATAAAATGCAAAAAATGATTTCCCAAAATGTAATAAACAGTTTTCCCTAATAAAAAACGGTTACTTAATCCAAGAACGTTATTTATATCAACTTTAGTTTAAAACAAAAATAAAAACCAAAAAGATATTTGCATTCAATCTTCTTTGATGCTATTATCTTGACTGCTGCTGTATGCTAACTGGCACAAGGACTCACACAGATACAACAAGACCCCTGAGTCTGATGTGTGAGTGCGGTGCATTAACCTGCTTGCGGACGCCTCAAGTTACTCCTCGATTGCTGAACCCTCCGAAAAGGGGTTCTTATTAATTTACGGAAGTCCAAACGCCTGCACAAAAAATGCGCCAAGTTTAGTTTCCAAACTCGAGACTGGCTGGGAACTTTCATATCAAATTTCGTGTCGAAATTTCGTTCGTTTGTTTTCGTTCTGTGTTTGTCGCTGAGTGAATCATGGATTCGTAGTACCAGTTTTTAGATTATTTTCTTTATTTTTCGCAATCACCGAAGCAAACAATAAAACGCAACGATAACGCTGAAAGTGAAGCGCAGGTATGAATGCTTCTAGTGTGCGTTTTGTATCTGTGTGTTGGCCCACTGCACAGGTGTTGCTGTTTTTGCTGCTACGCGGTTACACGGAAAGAAAGAACCAGGCACTTGGGCTGAGATACTTGGGGTTGTTTTTGTTTTTTCTTTTAGATAACTTCTTTTGTCCATTGTTGAAAATTTTATTTAAAGGGATTCATAAATTTATTTAGAATGATGGTTCTATAGTTTTTTATAACACATTTCTTCGTTGTCGTAAAACACTAGAGATTAATATAAACTTATTCCTTGAGTTAACTTTTTTAGTTTATATTTTGTATTTTTTATGGTACAATATTTTTCTTAGTGCTTTAATCTCACTGCTTTTTACAGTTATGCTCCAATTGATGACGTTGCCGCGGCAACTTGTTGCGGCTTCTAGCCTTCATTTCACTATCTAATCGCGATTTTCCAACCATTACCACTGCCACCATCATCGCATCGCGATATTTCCATGTTTTTCACTCACAAAATAACTTTCTTAGCCAACGCCCCGAAAAGGTAGCAAAATATGGGAACAAAAAAACACACAGCCAGCGAGAAGAAAACGTAACGCAGCTGAAATGACCGTTTTTGAGTCACAGGCCCAGGTAGACCAGGTAGCGTAATAACGTCAAAACGACGGCTCACACACACACACAGACACACAACTCGCCCGCCGCTTTGTTAACACTCACACTCAGGTGCTGGCTGTTACCAACGCTCACACAGATACACCTGTACTTGTCGCTGTATGGAGCGCGCGCAGCTTGGAACGCTCCCCTTTTTTTTGTCTTTCCGCGTGTTAAAAAACCGACCGACTCTCTCGAACGCTGCCACTGAACTGAGGCCAGAAACCAAACTCGATTCGAATAGAGCGGGCCAACAGATGCCGGGCGATGGGCACCAGCACTCTGTCTACAGTGAGTCACAAGATTATTCGACGAATAATATTCGTTGCAAGGTACCAACCGAAAAAATATGATTTTATAGATATTTATAGATATTAAATAATAAGAAAATAAAGAAAAGTTTTTAACAGATTTGGTTTCGTTGCTACATTTTTTATTTTGTGCCAAATTGTTCTTCGTGAACTCCGATTATATTGTATTTGCTTTCAACACTAAATATTACTTGATCCCAATACTCAAAACTGTGGTCTAAAGACGTTTTGGTTTTATATATCTGATCGCACCTTGTTTTTGAAAGCGTTTTCTCTTTGGTTTTTGACACACTGTTTCGTATTTACTTGTTATTTTGTTGTTTTTTATTTTCTCTTTCAATTATATTGATCATAATTGTACATTTTATTATTATTAAGTAGCTTTTATTTTTGAGTTACTTGCTTTTTTTTAATTTTTCATGACAGTGAAATTTGTGTTCAATTTATGACGGCATAAATTCATTTTTTTCTGACAACTGTATAATCTGTATATATTTTATAATCTTTATTATTCCCTTGCAGGGTGTTATAATTTCAGTCCGCAGTTAGGAACGCAGTGAAAGGGGCATTGGCGACCCTATAAAGTATATCTAGATCAGCATCAACAGTCGAGTCGATCTAGCCATGTCCGTCTATCCGTTCTACGCAAACTAGTCCCTCAGTTTTTAAGCTATCTAAATGAAACTTTGCAGATAGTCTTCTATATTGTCTCATTCGTATATAAGTCGGAACAAGGCGAATTCGGAAATCGGAAAAATATATTTTACTTTATATATAAAAAATGTAAAACTGTAAAAATTAAATGAATATGAAAATATTTCATATTAAATTAAAGATTATAATTGATCCAATTGCAATCTGCAAGGGCATACAAACTTCGGCGTGCTGAAGTTAGCTTCCTTTCTTTTATTTTTTTTTAACATATTAGCTAAAAAATATTAAATGGTAAAAAAAAACACTTTACAGTGGTAACTCAAACATTTTGCATGCTTTTATACTTCTTTTTTAAGGGATTTTAAGACATTAGTAGCAATTTTTGTGAAATTCACGATACAACAAGGATAATATATAATATTTGTTAGATGTTGGAATAAGATCGATAAATTTTATAAAATATTTTCAGTTTATTGGTAATTAGTTCATTACTCGACTAATTAAACTTATCAAGTGAGCTCTGGTATTCACTTTCACAATTTTCTTTCGAATTAAAAAATTAGCAAGTTTTTCTTTGCCAAATGAAAAGTAAATAACTTTTTTACATTAACTCGGATACTATTTCTAAAAAAAGAATTAGTGTACTCATTGGTCTGTAAATATTTACTTCTTCAGTTATTAATTTTATTAGCCCAATTTTAGCAATTTAAACTCAAGGTAAATTCCATATCGGGATTATAATTCTATTACTATGTCGAAACCGAAAAAGCGAAGCTGTCCGACCAATTAAGCACTGGGTTCACTCGATACAGTAAACAAGAAACTGCTAGATTAATCATTTAATTTGTCACCAAATAAATAAAAAAATTAAAAAGAAACAAACTTGAAAATATGACTAAATGAGCATTTTTGGTTTATTATTATTCTTATCAGTTAAAAATATTACAAGTGCATCATCTTGAAAGCAACTAATCTCCTTTTGACATAATTTCAAACATCTAAGCAGCTTCCGTTCTTAAGAGTAATGGGTTTTTTTTTTGCATGACAAAACCCAAATGTGCTTTGCATAATTTCCAATAAATTTCTATTAGGAGTCTACGTATTCGTCGCTGGCAAGAAGACGAATCACGAATTCACCGAACTCAAAAGCGCAATTGGAGATCAGTTCACATTTTGACCCCGACTTATTGAGCGGTCCGTCCGCAGTTGGGCGTAGCTGCTAATTTTAATTATGAGCGAAGTCGAACGACGACGACGGCGGCGGCGGCGAGCTTCCGATGTCAGAGATGCGGGAAGCAATTAAAGCACTTGGACGTGGACACGCTTTGCTTACAATGTTGACCCTTTCTTTATTAATGAAGTGCTTAAGTCAATTAGGCTAAAGGAAAACTGAAATTAACTATTAAGAAGGGGGTGGATTTGGGAGATCGTAAGAAGACTTCAAGGAAAATATCAATAATTTATTGGATGTTGAGTTGCTCTCAGTATTTACCAGTTTAAAATAAGAAAAGTCTTATTTTGATATTTCTTGATTAAAAAATGTATTCAATCTTGCTTACATATGTAGGTTTTAATAATTTTAAATTTATTTAATAGCTCTTTTTTAATTTGCTTCATTTATCCTTTTTAACCAATTGCGGAAATTTTTTTCTTTTTTAAAAATATTGGTTTTAAATTTATGTTAAGATTATATGAGACTTTTCAATCACGCTTGGTTCTGAGGATTTAAAATAAAAAAGTCTATTACAATCATTAAAGTTTATTGATTGCATAATAATCGATATTCCTTAAGTTGATCAAAACTAAAAACTTCATCAATAAAATCAGAGATTTAAAAAAATCGATTATTAAAATAAAAAGCAGGGTACCTTTGACAATTTTATATAGGTTTATACCAAGGAATTGTGCTTATTATCTGCCTCTAAAGGAACTGGAACCCTTATAATATTAAAAACTTGCATTAAGCCATGGTTTTGTGAATTAGATTAGAGTTTTTTTTGTTTCATTAACAAAAATGTATAAACCTAAAAAGATTAAAGATACATTTGTAGATATAACTGCTTAATTTCTGACAGCTTTTCAAATGCTTCTTTCAAATTATTTGCGCCCTCAACGTACAAAATCGACCTATCGAACCATAGGTAATCGAAAGCACTGGCATCGATAGCACGATTTTCATCGTAATCGACTCCTGCAGCTGTTTACTGTTTCGAGAAAAAACGACAGAGGAAAACACAAATTTTGGGAGGACTCGCAGGACTGACTGCGGACCAAGTCTCGACCGAATATCTCATCGCACAGCTGCAGCCGAGCCATGGAGCCGCCATCGACGGGCGGAATTGGGTCTGGTGCCGGCAACCACTCGACACACAAGTTCCATCCCTGCGACGAGGCGGTAATAGCCACCAACGACGATGCCAGTGACTGCAAGCGCTGTGCGGTGCGGCTGGGCTACTGGAAGGACGACTACATCGGCTACTTTGTCCGCAACCAGGAGCGGAAGGCGCCTGAGATCAATCGCGGCTACTTTGCCCGCGTCAAGGGCGTGGAGATGTGCGTCGAGAAGTTCCTGAAGGTCAGTTTGGGGAGGCTGGAGCTGCAACGGTCTCTGGGGGTGGACGGGCGCCGAGCTGTCTGGCACGTGCCTAGGTCAAGTGCCAAGGCGAGACCGCGACCACGAAAGCCACAGCGTCCTGTTGCACTGCACTCCAAGGCCACTGGCATGCGCATGTCCGTGCTGGCTTGGATGGCCTTGCTGCCATACCCTAATCCAACTCCCTCTGTTTGTGCTGCAGAAAACGTCTGGGAACTGCCAGATCATCAACTTGGGCTGCGGCTTTGATACGCTCTACTTCCGCCTGAGGGACACCGCCCACCAGGTGAAGAACTTCATCGAGCTGGACTTCCCGACGGTCACTGCCCGCAAATGCTACACAATCAAACGCAACAAGGCCCTGCTGGCCAAGATCCACGACGAGGATGGCGAGGTGCGCTTGAGCCCCACGGATCTGCACGGTCCCAGCTACCACCTAATGGGCGTCGACCTGCGCAACCTCGACGAGGTGGACAATAAGCTACAGCAGGCCGAAGTGGACTTCTCCCTGCCCACCATCTTCCTCGCGGAGTGCGTGCTCGTCTATATCGAGGCGCAAAACTGTCGGAATCTGCTCAAATGGATAGCCCAAAAGTTCCAGGCCGCCGTCTTTGTCAACTATGAGCAGGTATGTTATGTTCCTTGGACTTAAAGGTGTTCCAGTCCTTTGCAAGTTTAATCAAAATGTCTGAAACTTCCACAGGTAAACATGAACGATAGGTTCGGCGAGGTGATGCTCAACAACCTGCGCGGACGCGGCTGCAGCCTGGCCGGCGTAGAGTCCTGCCTGTCGCTGGACACGCAGCGGAACCGCTTCAAGGACAGCGGCTGGAGCGGTGCCCGGGCCTGGGACATGGTGCAGGTGTACGAAAGTATTTCGGCGGCCGAGAGACAGCGCATCGAGCGACTGGAGATGCTCGACGAGGGCGAGCTGCTGCTGCAGCTCTTCCAGCACTACTGCCTGGTGGTGGCCTGGCTGGGCGTGGCCTTCCAGGACATAGATATCACGTGCGTGCCAGTGTAAAAATTCGTGTCTGACTCGCGGGGGGCAAAGGATTTTCCTCGATATTAAACACCATTCTTTTTTTTCCCCCCAGTGTGGAAGAGCTGATGTCCTCGTTGAACATTGATTAGGAGCGATGGAAGATCCAGTGGATGTGCTGCCTGAAGGAAGGTTATGCCAAAAGTTTTTTGCTTCTCAACGTGTTAAAATTAACAAAAACTTAAAGAAAGGATTATGAAAACAATCGAAATGGAAACGTATTTAAATAATTAACCTTCACACAGACTCACTCATACATACACATGTGCTTTGATTTACGTGTAAACTGTTTATTTTTTTTTCTTAGGCCTTTTCTCTTGTTAAATTATTTATAACCTAATTGCGTGGTTTTCTTCAAGTTCTTACATTTGCTATTTTATAATCAATCGTACGTTCATTCCCCACTTTTTGTGTGCATTGAAAAGATGTAAATGTATTTCGAAATTAATTAAAACAAAACGTAATTGGAAAACTTAAATACAAATTGTTTATTAATCAATGATACAATTATTCTAGCGGGACTTGATTAAGATAAATTATGTTTAAGTACTTAAGGTTATTATTCTTATTTTCTTCCAAAAACAAAATGTTCTCTAAAATAAATATTTTAACTTAGTTACATTAAGAAATGTTCCAATTGATCAAATTTGAAAGACTTTAGCATATTTTAAAACAAATTTCGAACTGTTCAAATGCAAATTCGCCCAAACGCGATTTTTCATTACTTTGATGAAAGAGGTAAAAAAAAGGACTTTCTTTTGATAAAAACTTTTAAAAAGAAGCAATATCCTTCGGCGTTTGTTTTTTAATATCACTAGAAGAATGCGAAGAGGAGAAATATGTATGCTCTTCTTATTAACTTAAATAGTTAAAAACAACATTTAATTTGGAATCTTTGCATTCATCTAGTGATGCTAGGAATAAGTCAAATCATAATGATTCGTTTTTGAAGTTTTCTTCAAAATAGTGAACAATCGCATAGGACAAATATACATTCGAATATTTCGAAATTAGTTTTAAAATATACTAAATTCTTTCAAATTTGATTAATTGGAACATTTCCCAATTGTTACTATGTTGAAAAAAATCATTTTACAAAACTTTTATGTTTTTGGCCGCGGTTGGCGTTTCTGTAAATTTAAATTTCCTTTGTAGAAATGTCAGAGATGCTCTTATGAGATATTTAGAGTGTATACAGAGCGTAGACAACCTTACTACGCTTCTTCTTTGTTGGATTTTGCCATTTCACGAGTTCTGAAAATAAATTTTAAGAATAATTAGATAAAATTTTAGATAAAACAGAGTAAAATGCAGACGAAGAGTTAGATTCATATTTTGTACAACTTTAATATTACAAAATGTCGAAAATGATCGCTTTGAACATTCTAATGTTCGAATATTAGTGAAAGGTGTTCAAAATATCTTATTTTACGGTCGCAAAATATATTCAACAAGATATATTTTATTGCAATGTTAAAATAATCGTGAATATATCGACTTTCGGCTCAAATATTTATATAGTTTCGATATAACGAAATCCCTACTTCAGCGTAAGGTTTATATGGAGCTAAAAAAAAAAGGATTTCATCATCGATTCCATCGATACTTTTCCGGTCAATCATCAATGCACTTTGGTAAAAATCTATGCGCTCAGAATTGATTTTTTTCTAGTTTAACTTCTTGATTCTATGCCTACTTTTAATTGAATACAAGTGATAATCTTCGACTTACATGGCGCGCAGTTCCTCCAGCGTTGGCACGGGTATGCGCGATGTTTCCCCTTCATCTTCCATGCTCGCCTCCTTCGGATGCTTCTTCAACTTGTGCGAGCGACAGTTGGAGTTGCTAGCGAATCCCTTGTTGCAGTATTTGCAGACATACGGCCGGAGACCCGTGTGGCTGAGCAAATGAAGCTTTAGCGCTGTGGAATTCTTGCAGCCGGCGCCGCAAATTTCGCAAGTGAACCTCCGCTCCTCCACATGCACGTACTTGTGTTTGTTGAGATTGGCACGGGTCTGCAGCTTTTTACCGCAAATGTTGCATTTAAATCTAGGTTCTCCATGCGTCTCTAGATGCACCTGGACGGGAGATTCAGTTTATTTTGAAGGAATAACTTGTCGAGGGAGAAACCTACCCGGAGTCTGGCCTTGTTCTTAAAGCCAGCATTGCATACCGGACAGATGCAGGGCTTGGCATCCGTGTGCACCAGCTTATGCTCCGCCAGCAAGGTGGAGGTCTTTAGTCCTTTGCCACAGCAGTCGCAAACGAATCGCTTGGGACCGCCGTGCATGTCGTGCTTGTGCGTTCTCAGGGCCACGTTGGAAATGAACGACTCGTTGCATGTCGGACAGGCATACCGGTTACTGATAAAAGGGCCTCCTGTTGGCGAAGACTGCATTGATCGGTCCAGATCGGTACGCACAACGCACTGGGGTTCAACAGGAGCTGCGTCTTTCCGCTTAACCACCTTCCGCTGCTGATTTTTAACGCCCTTTGGTCGGCCTCGTTTCCGTTTCACAGGCTGCGGCGCCTTGGCGACTTCCACATCGACATCGTCAAACTGCTCGCTCTGGTATTCCGCTTCTAGTTCTGACCAGTCGAGCTCTTCCTTCACATCCGGGGTTGCGGGGGATATCCGCTCTTCGTCAGAGCTGAAGTCATCTTCGTACTCATTTGTCCTAAACTCCTGCTCCTGATCGTCCTTTCTGGAAGATGAAGATGAAAGCCCGTATTCTCTCCGCAGGGCTTCTACATCCAAATTATCATGTGGCTCCGAGTGGCGCAGCAGCTCAAAGATGGCCTGCACTTTGTTGACGCTGTCCGAGAAGGTGACCAGCTGGCCAATCGCCGAGAAGCAATCTTCGCACAGCATACTGCCCAGCTCCGGCTCCTCGAAGGTCATCTGCGGCAAGCAAGGATCAGGGACCAAGGTCAATACTGGTACCGGTGAGTGGAAATTACGCGGCTTACCTCCACATCAAAACACTTGCTTATTATGGCCACCATGTCCTGATCCCGCACCTTAATGCGGGCATCGTCGCGAGCGCACAGCCGGCACCAGTAGAGCCATTCGTTCTTCGGAATGCCCATAACTGAGTGCCAATTAGCCAAACACTAAAGGAGCTAAAGTTTCGGTTTCAACGAAAATATTTATAATTCGAACGCTGGCCAAAGATGCCACAGCTGATGAGTAGAGTGCCCCTGTTCCAGCAGTGTGACCAGAGTTGTGCACAACATTAAAGCGTACCGCGTGCACAGTGGAAACATTTTGAATTTTTGTTGCAATATTAATTATTTTTCTGCCAAATAGAATATTTAAAAAGTTTTAAAGGTTTATTATAAAAAATAATTTTATGTTACATATTTACTAAGAAATTTGGGTGTTTAGGTTTATTGTAAAAGAAAGTTAATATCATACAAAAATAATGTTTATTTTATTAAAAATGAACAAAATAAAACCAAATACATCTTTTTTTAATAAATAAATAAGAAATTTTTCTAGACGTTCCCATAATGAGGCGATGGAAAATTGGATATAAAATTCAAAGGGGTAAAAAACTATACAAATATTTTAGGTAAGCATCATTAAAATTATTTTTTTTTAATAAATTTAATCCGCTTTAATTTTAATTTAAAGAAGATTCTGTGTTTTTGTTGTCGGGCTATAGTTTGACATTAGGTGACATATTTATAACTTTTACTATTTGGAAAATTAAGAAATCGGTTTTAGTATGAAAATAAAAGGATTTTTTTTATAACAATTTTATATTTTATTATTATTAAAAACAGGAATGATAAATAATTACAATTGTGCTTAAGTTTTTAGGATTCCGTTTCCACATTATCTGGCTCAACTTCCATCTCTTCTCTCCAATCTTCGATGGCATAGTAGGCTTTAAGAGCTAATTCATCATCCAGTGTGGGTTCGCCCAACACCAGAGGACCCAGCTGTTTGTCCATAACGATGTCCTGCCAGAACGCCTTGAGGTTCTTTGCCACGACAACACCCTTTAGCTCATCGGCAAACTTGTCATACTCCAGAAAAGCGTTGAAATCGATGCAGCTCTGGCGGTAGAGACTGATGATCTCGCCAAGCTGTTCGCTGTTGAGTTTCTTGCGTTCGAGCAGCGTGAAAATAACAACGCGCACCTGGGCGGCAAGGGTCTGGAAACGAGCATCCTTCTGGGTGGCATTTGTGATGGAGCGAACGCTGGCCAGAATGCGGGTAAAGTCCTGGGCGGGATTGGACAAACCCACGCCGTCGCTGGGAATGGGGATCTCCTTCTCTGGTGGCTCCTGTTTGACGGTCATGCCGTTTTCAGCCTGCTCCTTGGCCTTCAGCTTCTCGAGCCACTCGCGACTGAAGCGCATCGGGAATAGCTTTTTGACGGTAGCAGCAGCCTGCTTGGACTTCTCCTCCAGCGGCTCAGGGACTCGCCAGAACACATCCGCAAAGTTCTTGTCCTTCGCCATTTGACGAAACAGATCGTCTTCGTCTTCAGATTTCTTAATCACTTTTCGCTCCAGGACGTCCATTACGTTCTGCTCAAAGATGCTGGGCAGCCCGTCAAATGGCAGCAGATCGTTCTGGGGCCACGGCCGCGGCTGTTGCGTGTCCCGCAGTGAGCACTCCAGATCCGTGCTGTCGATAAGCCGGTCGATGGCCTGAAGCTGCTCTTCGCTGCTCTCCGATTTGGCGGTTCGCAGAGCTGGAAAGTCCCAAAAGTGGTGCTGGGACGTGTAGGACACTTCCAGCATGTAGAGTGTGGCCGGATTAGAGTCGTCCGCCAAACGGGGCAGCAGCACAACCATGCGCGGGGTATTGAACTTGGAGCTGTAGATTTTCCAGCAAAGGACAGCCCGATCCGAGGCGATCAAGGCGCGTACCAGGGCGTCCAGTTTCTTAGCAGAGGCAGTGTTCCCCTTCTGGTGTACCAGCAGGTACAGAGAATCTCCGCAATAGTACTCATCCGGGACAGCGTCGCGCTTAATGAAGCCGAAGAAGTGCAGGCCCGGCGGATGCGGCTCCTTCGGCTCCAGCAGGGCGTCGTCATAGGGCACGGGAGTGCCGCCAAGCATGTAACCGGTTACCAAGTCCTCCGGCAGCGGCGTAACCTCAGTGCCCTTAATGAAATGTCGTGTCTCGCGAGATACCACCTCGTTGTCCTCACCCCAGACCTTCTTCAGCTTGACGGTCGCCTGGTTTTTCATGGCGATCACGCCCTGCAGATGAATGCTGATTTTGCTGCCGATATTCAGCTTGGCATTCCACGACCAGGGTCGCCTGTTAGTTACCTTAAAGGCGGTGCGCAGTGCCTCCTTGAAGTTGCACAGCGTGGCATTGCAGCGGGGCACGAGGCTGAGCGCGTACTTCTGGTTCTCCAGCTCCTCGGGGCTGCACTTACGCGAGAAATTGAAAATGGCCTGAGGCAGACCGCTCTCAGAGTTGTCTACGTAGGCTATGTTGTGGGTGCTGCGGGTGGACATAAAGGAACTACATTCTGTGGTGGCTCTCGCTTTACTCACCCCGCAATCAATTCTATTTCGCTGTTGACCAGCGAGTCGGTGATCGTGTTGAACTTTTCGTAGTCCTGTGGAAAGGCATTGAAGTCAAATAGCAAAAGGATCCTCCGTCTGGCGGGCTTCAATCTGCAAAGGAATGCTTTTCAATTATCTGGACTAAACCATTGCCGGATTGTTTCACTCACGCCAAAGCCTGTTCCTGCAGCTGTAGTGCTACTTCCAGTCCATCTAGCCACTGTCCCTCCTCACAGGCGGTTTGGTTTACAAACTTGAAAAACTCCAGGAGAAGATTCCAAGAGCACTGTCTGGCGTGTCCATATTCCACCACATTTGGCGCCTTTAAATCGTTCTCACTACTGTCGCAGCCCACCAGGACAAAGGAAACCACATCCTTCTTGTCGCACACGATCTGAAGTAATCAAAATTAACGCCGTCTATAAGGCCAGAGACGAATTTACCAACCTTTTCCTTGAGAATCTCCGCCGCACATTTCACCGATTTCAGTTTTACATCCTCGGCGGCACAAGTGCGCACATCCAGCACGATAATTAGGGACTCCTAAGGAACACAAAATTGAGCGCTTTCCTTGGACACCAAATATGCGTTATGCTTACCTTGTTAGAGGCCATTAATTAGATTATTTGGGAACTACTGTGATTTTGAATTGCGACCGGCGCAGAAATTTCACAACAGTAAGACCATTCACAGTAGAGTGGAAAATACCATACATGGACATAGAGGTGGAGGGACATCATAATAAGATTGACGGAATAGAAGGCAATCTGAAAAGCAAGGAAAAAATTGGTTTCATAATTTTTGCGAAATAAGTTGCAGAAAGGTTGGCAAATATTGCTTTTTATAATGATCAGCCATATCATTAGGACCTTGAAAGAAAATACTATAATTGCTATTTTGCTTGGAATATTTTTGGTAATGTCATTACGGTCACACCGATTTAAAAAGGTAAATAATAACAAGAGCCGCCGGTCCCGGCATATAAATATGAAATATGTATGTATTTTTTGAATCGAAGTATTCCTTATATTTATATTTGTAACCTACTAATGCCTACAAATAATAATTACAATTAAGATCACATAAATTCAATAAAGTTAATTTTTCAGCGCAAGAACCTTGACACCGAAAACGTACAAATTTTCTTAAAGGCTACAGCCTTTGAGCAAGTTTCGTTTTAGCAAATAATTGAAAACAAGAAAGGAAGCTAACTTCGGCACGCCGAAGTTGGTATACCCTTGCAGATTCCAATTGTATCAATTATAATCTATCCCAATATAATATAATACGATCTACTTTCATATTCATACAATTCTTACAGTTTTACAGTTTTACATTTTTTTACATTTTTAACATTCTTACATGTAAAGTAAAATGTAATTTTTCTCCAAATTTACCGATCGTTTGTATGGCAGTTATACGACATAGTCGTCCGATTCTTATGAAATTTACAACAAAATTCTAAAAAAATATGAAATACTTGTATTTCAAAGTAGAAAAAATTATGTTGAAAACTGACAGAGCTATAATTTTTTTTCTGAAAATTTCACAACCGTTCGTATGGCAGCTATATGATATAGTAGTCCGATTTTTATAAAATTTAATCCAAAAATCTAAATCAATGTATAAAGCTTATAACCGAGAGTTAATCAAGATATGTTAAAAAACAGTGAAGTTATAATTTTTTTTTTACAAATTTACGGATCGTTTGTATGGCAGCTATATGATATAGTCGTCCGATCTGGCCCGTTCCGACATATGCACGATTGAGAGTATATAGAAGACTATCTGCAAAGTTTCATTCAGATAGCTTCAAAACTGAGAGACTAGTTTGCGTAGAAACGGACGGACAGACGGACAGACGGACATGGCTAGATCGACTCGGCTGTTGATGCTGATCAAGAATATATATACTTTATAGGGTCGGAGATGATTCCTTCACTGCGTTG
>VNJR01011904.1:0-14547 GCA_008042585.1 Drosophila punjabiensis | reverse complement strand
TGGGTGCTCCGCCGCTGGTCCTGGGCCGGCACAAGTCCCTCGCTGCTCCGCTCCGGCTGGTCTGCGTCAGTCGACGGCTGGGTTACTCCTCAGTTGGCTTCCTTCGAGGTGGAGGCCCGATGGCCTGCTGGGGGCTCCAAATCTCGATATTGTTCACTCTCACAAATGTTATCCATGTGGAGTGGCACTCGCCACTCCGTGGTTTTAGGCAAGATTCACGTCAGGCTCGTTCCACGTCTTTTCCGCAACTCTCCAACTTGCTCCATGTGGAGTGGCCCTCGCCACTCCGTTTCGCACAAAACACGTCTGTCTCTCCTGACGATCTGTTCACTTCTCCCCTGGTTTTTTCCATTGCGAAGTTCTCGTGGCCTCGCTTCGAGAACTTCTCGAAGTTTCTTGGATCTCGTTTCCTCTCGTTCTTTCCTTAGGGCGCGTGCCAATTTTCGGGGGTTGATTGTATGGCGTGATCGCGTCCTTTCTCGCTTACTCCTACATACTTTGTCTGTCAGGTGACCGCTGCTCGTGGTGAGTTTCGTTGTTAGGCTTGTGTGTGTGTGTCCGTGTGCTTCGAGCTTTTCAAGCTAGCGATGGTAGTTTTGCGTTGGCTTAGCTTAACTATCGTATATGGCTGGCCAGCCTTAAATCTATTTATATTAAATTTTAGTAACTAGGATCTAGATTAGATTTGGCCCTACACGTAAATCAATATTATTAATTACACCAGATTATTAAATGCTATTTTCCTATTGTTTACATTATTATTCCCTATTATTTATATTGCTATATTATTATGTATTATTTACATATTTATTTGTGGGGAGCCGGCAGGTTCCTCACAAGAGGTAAGAAATAGGAAAAAAAAACAACAATAACAACATTGCTGCTAAGGCGGTGAAGACAGAAACTTGGACCAAACAATTGCTATCGCACCCTTGTGGCTTGAATTGCGTTTGATTTTTAATGATTGTTGTTTTTGTGTTGCTTACAATTGTTTTAGCTTGGTGTTGTTGTGCGTAGGTTGGTTTAGGTATGTCAGTGCAGAAAATTTATATGTAAAGGTTGGATTATGTAGATACGCATGTATGCGCGGGTGCTTTTATGTTTTGTACAGTGGAAACCCGATAACTGGACTGTAGAGTTGTAAGGGCGTACAAAAAACATGGAGGAACACCAAAAAAAATATATATATTTATATATGGGCATGAACTTGGATGTGTATGTTTGTTTGCGACAATAAATATATATGTGAATATAAGAAGCCGGCGGGAGTGCACAGGAGAGCTTCCGTATAGTGGACTTTATTTATGAGGCTATATAAAATTATGGAACAGACAATATTTTAATTTTGTCGGGGAAAAATAGTTTGAAGTAAATTCCCCTATTTACACACATGAATATTGGTGGCACAGGCGAACTTCGATAAGTAGACTGTATTTGGAAGTGGCGGAAAATCTGTGTGCGAAATAAACGGAGTAAAATATCGAGGCTACGGCGGAAAATTTGGCAAAACGAAGAGCTTCACGGAGGCCCACAAAATATTCACAACCGTTTGCCGATATATTCTGCCTCTTCTTTCACACACAAATTCACTTGATTAATGTTGGAAATATTTTCGCGGATTAGGAGCGCACTAAAGTGTATGTGTAAATATGTACGGATATATGTACGTGTGTATGAACGGCGGGCCAAAGAAGTTGAACGAAATAATATTGCACTCAAAAGGAGAACGGCAATTAATATGGCGATGAACACAAGTAAACGGAGAGTAAAGAAAATTGGAGTTTGGATATACATATATATATGTAGAAGCATATATTTTCTAAAATACCGTGGTCTCGGAAGACCTGCACTTTAAGTTGAGACGGGAATCTGACAGCAGTTTAAGCGAAATGGAAGTTTGGATTAACTACTGCAGACCGGCAACTAGAAAGTGGAGAATTTATGACTTATCTTTAGCGGCGGTACCACCGAAGCTGCTGGTAAGAAAGGAATCTAGGACGATATCCTGATCCGGCTCGAAGGACCATGTTTATGTAGGGGGGTGGCCAGGATGTCCTCCGCTAAAGGATCCAGAAAAATATATATATATATCCCACGAAGAACCCAGGAGAAAAAGATGCGGGGGTTGAATCTGTAAATCTGGCATGGACATTCATTTTGGAACTAACATAAGCTTAGAAATATTGTCAGCCTCCCATCCGCTTTACATTGCTAAAGCGAGAGCGGGAGATCGAAGGCGAGTGCTCCCGAAGTTCATCTAGCGGCGAGGAGATCGGATAGAGCAGCGGCCCTTAGCTCAGCATAAGGGCCGTGCGCCCTACCGAGAGCGAAAGAGCCGAGAGGTGGAGAGTGCAGTAGCCGTCCCTAAGCTCGGGTAGCCGCTAGCGAAGATCGGGTGAACCGAGGAGCGGAGGAGGAGAAGAGCGACGGCCAGCTCAACTGCCAGCATACGGAGGTCGGAAATATGACGGGAGTGAAAGAGCGGGCGAGCTTTTGGAAGCTCGGTGGGCAGAGGGGCTACAGGTGCCGCCTCCTGGCGTGAACAATCGACAATACTTTGGCTGTACTGAACGCGGTCCGAAAATCTGTACTCGCTGACGTCGTCCTACCCTCGAATCTGCAGGCTGTCTATGCTGATCAGGTATCAACGTCCCATGTGGATAAGAACAAGAAAGACGTAAAATATCTTCGTTTAAAATTGCACTTCCAATGCCATATTGGCTAGGGTTCTTGACACTTTTGTATGCCTTGAACACGTCATTGTTCATTAATTCGTGAACAACAGAGATCCTCGAGTTCGTGGGCCTCAGACCCCTTAACTAGGTCTCCAGAAAACTAACTTATTATTTTTTCCTACACTATTAAAATGCTCGTAGTTTACTAGGAAAACTCAGTAAACGGCATATTAATTGTATCTCTTTCAATGCCAATGTACCCGCCTTTACGGAAACGTGGCTCAACTATTCTGTCTCTGATAGTGGATTATTTGCTGGCAACTATAGTACAGGCGTTGGTTGCTGGTCCTTCAATGCAAATCGGCGGCGGTGTTCTTATTCTGGTTATTTCAGATTGTGTTTCTAATTTGGCTTCGATAACCGACAAAGATAGCACTTTGAAATTTGTTGCAGTATTCAAGTTCATGATTATTTTGTTTATGTTTAATGCTCGTATATCCTACCCTGGTCCGACACTTATATATATATATATATATACGAGAACAGTAAAGTCAGGCGATGGCATCCAAGATATGAAAGGCAGGTTAAAGTCACACAAAATAATAATAATTAGCTTAGCAGCTTAGGAACGGTTAATATCCGTTCAGGATTTAATTTGGTGCAGGCGTGTTTGCGGTAAGAGAGATTTCCCAAGAAGAACACTGTGGATTTATATCCTAATTTATATTATGGGTTGCGTTTATTCATCGTAATGATTACAGGACCATTAATAAATCTGTTTTCGGGATCTGTAAAAGTACCGCGGCTGTCACGGATCCTTTTGTTAGTGTTGGGCTTATAAGTCATCCAGACAGAATGCTGTCGGGCTCGTAAGCCCTCCCAGAGTGGCAGAGAGAGGAGTGTTGGTCTCGTAAGCTGTTCCAGAGATTAGAGTTGGCCTCGTTGGTCCGTCCGTCCGTAGAGAAGTTAGGGTTAAGGGAGGGAAATACAAAAACTAACTACAACCTATAAAGTCAATCAGGTCAAATTACCCGCTGCACACTGGTCCTAATGCCCAATATTTTTGCAAAGACCTATTTTTTTTAAGTTACGAAAAAAAATGGTATATCCTTAGAATAATATACGTTGCATTTAAAAATCGCAATTTCGTTACTGAAATCACAGCCCTGCTAAATTCGGTGGCCCTGAAAGTCAGCTGTTTGTTGATCAGAAACGTTAACTTTTTTAAGCGCTAAATAATAGCAAATTTTAAAGTAAGATTGGAAAAGTTCTACTTAACATTTTTAAACAAAGTAAAATTTAAAATATTAGTGGAGGTATGTAAAATTTAAGTGTTTAATGCAATATTTGTTAAATTTGATGTGTCTTTGTGTATATGTGCTTTTGTAAAGTTGTATTTTAATCAATTTTAACCCAGCATTTTTCGTGTTTCGTGGAATAAAAGTAGGTTGGATTGTGCCGGATTATAAAAACCATTAACGCAGTTTCGTTCTTGAATTTACTTACAATACGATGACATGAACTTTTTTTGCTAGTTTTTGCTCCATTTTACAAAAACAAAAATATTTGCTACACTAAATAAAGTTATGCAGAAATGCTAAATTATTGGCTGGCACATGGACGCGAAACCGAAACCCTTTACAACTTTGTGCTACAGCATCGAATTGGAAACTTAAAGCAAAACATAGAGGATCCTTTGAAAAAGATGATTAAGAACTTTTTTGCTTATGTTGATGCTGGAATAAAAAAATGCTCTTGTATAGTTCCAAGGTATAAGGCGCAGAAAGAAAGTTTTCTTGCATTACGTTTTCAAGCAAAATTTCAGCCATCAGACTATATTAAAGAATCCCCCAAAAGTGGAGGACGGCCACGATTAAGCTATGATGAAGGGCGTTCTCGATTAAAGCATAGATTAGCTTTCGAAGTTTCAGCAGAAAATAATAATGATGTCAATCTCCTTGCTCATGCAACTACTATCGCTGCCAAAAAAGCATCCTTGAAGCCCGTGGAGGAAGCAACAACGAAAGCTGAGCTTGTACCATTAACTCCAGAAGAAGCTTTACATTTTTTGATGGAGAATGGCTTTACCAAAAAACAGCACATGAGCATTAGACTGGAAAGTAAAAAGAGAAATTGTGATATTTACCCAAGCTACAAGCAAATTATCGGTGCAAAAGATAAATGCAGACGCGTGTGTCTCATTACAGAACTTGTTAAACCACACAGCCGAGCGTATTATGCTGTTACAAAAAGACGTGTTCAATGTTTATAAAGATATTTCCGGTTTGACATTAATTGCCAGTTATGGATTTGACGGTTCAACTGGGCTAAGCCTTAATAAGCAAAATTTCGCACTGAAAGCTACAGACACATTCGATCAGTCTTTGTTTGTGACAACACTAATTCCGCTTAAGTTAGTGGATTCGATGGGTCGAGTTATTTGGATAAATCGGTCTCCGCAGTCTGTTCGATTTTGCAGGCCTTTAAAAATTGAATTTATAAAAAAAAAAACAAAGGGATATCGGAGCAGAGAAAAAACGACTGGACTCGGAAATTGAAAATTTAGTGCTGTTCGGTTTCGCTGATGACAGCACTGCGTTTTCCTTATACATTTTGAACTGAAAATGACATTAATTGATGGAAAAGTTCCTAATATTTTGACAGAAACCAATGTGGAGCGAAGCCCCTGGAATTTATTACTGTCGCTGATGTTCAATCGGACAAATTTACGCCGAAGAATTCCCATGTGCTGGAGTAAGTACTCTACATGCGTGGATTCGTTTTTTCGAATTTGTTTTAAAAGTGTCATATAGAATTGGTATTAGCAAGTGGCAAGTACGTGGCCCTCAAGCTAAAGAAAAAGTGTCTGCCCGGAAATAAGAAATTCAGCACAAATTATGGAAGGAGCTTGGGCTCCATGTCGATAAGCCCAAGGCAAATGGAAGTGGTAATACCAACGACGAACACAGCGAGGAGAACATTTTTCCATACCGACAAATTTGCAAATGCTCTTGGGTTCGACCAGGAGATTTTGAAAAATTTGTATTTTATTTTAATGGCAATTTCAAGCAACTTTGAAAAAGATGCTTCAAAATTTAAAAGTTTTGGCGCAAAAATTGCATTTTTATATATAGAAAAATATCCCTGTTACCCAATGTCAGCTACAGAAAGTTCTAGCTCATGGGGCCCAGATCGTTGGCGCATTGTCCCTTCCACTTGGCTGCCTAGGCGAAAATGCATCCGAAGCTCGGAACCAAAATTATAAAAATTATAGACGTTCGCATTCAAGACAAATAGTCGCTTAAACACCATGACTGACGTTTTTTGTAGAGCACTTGATTCATCAGATCCGATGGCTTCCAGCATCCACATCAAGGAAAGAGTACATCAAAACAAAAAACGCAGCAGTTATCCATTAGAGGTTATTGATTTACTAAAATTATTTTATATATATTTATTTTATATATATTTATTTTATATATATTTATTTTATATATATATATTTATTGGATATATTGACCAAATTTTCATGGATATTTGTAAATTTTTGTCCCAGGGTGCATTGGTTTCTATAGGGCGGAAAGGAAGGCGTGGCCTGATCGGCACAAAATTTGTCCCGACTTTGCATATATAATAACTTTAAAGTGTGCCAAGTTTCAAGTCTGTAGCTTCATTTTTCTTGTTTATGCAAGAATATTGGGCATTGGGACCAGTGTGCGCTGCGGGCAAAAGACTTCGCTGTTGACTATTGTATTCGTGCTACTAGGTAAGCTTACCTCACCCGATAGTTGCCGGCTGTTAAGTGATCTTCCAAGGGCTGCGGTTCGCCTTATATAGCGCCCTGGCGGGTTTTAATGTGTCCGTCGCCTACGTGGAATTTCCCCTTTGCTTCAGTGTGGCTCTCTCGTGTGAACCAGTGTGCCCGTACGCGATAGTGGGTCCGCCCGCGCTTTCCAATTCAAATATGTTGCCATATATCTTAATTCTTCCTATCAATATTATGTGCTATTCTATTTGTGCGCGTTACACTCCCCATCGATTAAAGGATGGTGTGAAACCACACTGTTTGTATGGCAGTTATATGATATAGTTGACCGATCCGGCTTGTTCCGACTTATATGCGAGTGAAAGTAAATACAAGAGTATTTGCTACGTTTCATTAAGATAGGTTCAAAGCTGAGGGTGCGAAGGAACGGAAAGGCAGACAGACAGACGGACAGACGGACATGGCTAGTTTGACTCGGCTGTTGATGCTGATCAAGAATATATATACTTTATTGGGAAATGTTTCCTTCACTGCGTTGCAATCTTCGGACTGAAATTATAATACCCTGCACGGCTATAATAAAAACAATCTAAACTTATGAGAACTTGTTAGTAATAAGTAATAGTTATATGTCTATATGTGCGAATATTAGTATACATTTCGAATTCTATGTGACTGGTTTTACAATTATAAGTGTAATCTTTCAGCGCTTAGATAATAAACTAAAAAAATGAAATTAAATTACATTTTTTTTTTAAAGTTTGCTCTCTAGATGGTTTTGGAAGAGCAGGCGATATAGTACATCAAGAAATAAAACCCAACTAGAATTTAATTTTTCATTACATACATTGAAAAAGATTGACAAAGAGCCCATTATTATAAATTTAAAAGATTTAGAGATATTATGGTTAGGTAGTCGCAACGTTATAAGTAACATAACAAAGGAAGTACAAAAAGGCACTCAGGTTAAAATGCATGAATTATTATCACTGACGAGCAGTGTTATAAATACTTACGATGGTACTGATATAAGATATTGAATAATTTTTTTGTAGTCGGCCTCTTCTAACAAATTTAAATTATTGTTATCCGGAAAGGTGATTAACGGACACCCCTCAGGAGATCGTCCACCAGTAATGATGACATGCTCAGAATGCAAAAGATCGGCCACATCGGCTATGCTGAACGCGGCAGTAATCTTAACACTCATTAGATCTAAAAGAGAACTTGTTTCCTTCATTGGCCGGTGCAAGTTTACAGCGTTACATTCATGATCGAGGGAATTAACTGGTGCAATCAAATCGCTGGTGTGTTGCAGATGTTCTCCTCCAGAGTAATGTGAAGGTGAATTAGTAAGAGACTGAAAGATTGCTGTCTGAATAGATGCTCCACTGCTCACTGAAATCTGCGAATCAAGCATATGCTGATTAATCTGTTGATGCTGTCGCGAAATATACTGTGTTGACTTCAGTGGTGATATATTTGACTCGGTCATTAAAAGTTCAGCGCCCGTTTCTATGGAGTATATAAAAGAAGAATAGAAGAGTAAATATACTTTTAAATATTTTCAGGTATTGTATTTAATTTATAAAAAAGGGAAAGGAAGCTAAGCAAGCCGAAGTTTACATATATCTGCAGTTATTACATTTGACTTTGTTCATATATCTCAGATAGTTTGGGACATTCAAAAAATTTCCCTTAATAAATCCAAGCGGAAATTTTCGACAGTAATCTACAAAAGAAAGAAAAAGTAATATGCCGCCTTCTTTTCTTAAAAAGGGCGGATACTCGATAAATATAAACACGTTGATCTTATATTGGGGTTTAACGCAACGTGCTTCGGATATGTCTTTATTGAACAAAAAGTAAATTGGTACTTATAACATGGAACTTAAGCCTAGCTTGGGAGTTTGGATTGAAAGCCGAAGAAAGAGAGAGAGAGAGAGAGAGGAACAGAGAGTGTGAGAGATAGAGAGAGTGTACGGGATCACTTTGAATCTTGAAAATAAACGCCCCTTTGGCTTAAACATTCTCTCCCCTCCTTGTGAGGATACGCAGCAAGAGTATCAGAATACCTAGACTCTGTAAGGCGTCGGAATGATGGGGGGCCAGGCAGTTGACGCAGAACTTCTCTTGGATGACTGCCTAGAGCCATTTCTCAGCGCTAAGCCTAAGAGGATGGTTCCCTTGGCAGACTCAGCATGGGTAGGTCAAAATACCACGGGAAAACCAGTAATGAAAGGAATCTGATGCAGTTGTCACTCGCGTGCAGAACGAGAAAATCCTTTGGATAGGTGGAGATATTTGCGTTGAGGCATCAGAGGGAATCGGCACACTGGAAGGCGAGTTTCTTGGATGCAACAAAGTGTGATTCCGACCGTTGCACGTTAGACAATTGTGGGTGCTTATTCTATTTCGGAGTGGGTGACCGCTCGCAAAGCAATTTAAGCACAACTGCTTTTTTTTATGTAATAGGTAAGATTCTCTGTCGTCATCTGGAGAAAAATGGAATATATACGCACTGAATGGTTCTCTTTTTAACAAAAATCGCATCCGTTGGATATTGCAACGATTTTTGTTCTGTAGGATTTTAGTACTCGTGGTGAAACGTCGAAGGGTATAGGTTTGGACGGATGGAGGCGCAAAGTAGAAGGTTGGATAGAATCTTCAGTCTCTACAATTCTATATCGCTCAGTTGGGAAAGAATAAAGTTCCAGCCAGGTAAGAAATTCCTTTTTATTTTTTAGAACAGCTTTGAAATCTTCGTGGAACACAAATAAACAAAGACACAATCCCAACTATCCGTAGGAGGGTCGGACATATCTAGGGATGTGAGGCAATTTCAAATAGTATTTTGCAGCTCTTCCCACTGCAGCTGCATATTTTTTCAGGTGGCTATTTATCAGCTCTCGTTTGTATTCCAAACTCTCATATAGGTTTTCTAGGCTGACCGGAAGCCATCGTTGGTGAGAAGTGAATTGGAAACTAGGGAATGAGCTTCCCCACTAGTCTAAGAGTTTAGATAGAACAACTTTTCTACAGGTATCAGCGAAGGATATAGATCGCTGGGAAAAGGTTAAGGAAAATCGGAGTGCGAAGATAATTGCTCGAAAAATCTTCTGTATCGCACGGAGGTAGCCCGCATCGTATCGTGATCGTATTGATATAATTTATGACCTAGGTATTTTGAATATAAAATAGGAGTCATTGTTACCGCCGCGCCCTCGAAACCAACTAAAATAAGCTTTGAACAAGCTTTGTGCTCTTTCTGGACCTTTTCTCATAGCTCTCAGACTTGATCGAGATGAATTTTTCACGTATACTGCGATGCTCTGAGCAACGCTGGATTGCAGACTGTGGACCCGAAGTGACTCAAACGGTCACAGATCAACGTAAAGTCATTCTGAATATAACTTACAAAAATTGACTATCAGTTTGTAAAAATATAGTTAAAAATAGTTATGTGTTAAATCTGAATTGGGTATAAAGGAACCAATCGAAATCTATCTTAGTTTTTTAATTTGTGACGATTTGTCGGTTTTGGGTGGCTCAGGGATGGCCAGGATTCGTCTCAGAAATTTATATTTGGTTCAGAGGTGGTTGCTGTAAAAGATTCCGGTCCTGGAGGAGAACGTTAAAAATTTAAGACCAAAGAATCTTACTTTTTATTGACTTAAAGTTACAATTTCATAATTATTTCTTCGATAGTGCTCTGCACTGCCGTCCCAGCCGGATGTGTTCTCCGTCTTCGCGTCGTCTTCCTCTGTGAAAACGGTCTCCTAGGTAGTAGAGATCCAGTTCAGGTCTGCCAATTAATGAGGTTTGAGAGTCCGCTCTTGTCTACCAATATGAGAAGTTTTGCGACTACTACAATTAATTACCACGCTTGTTTACCCGTCTCTGGTACTGCGACTACTCCTTGCTCCTTACCGCTGGTCCTTTGCTGCTGCTCCTATCTGATCAAACTTCGCCGATCGTAAAGCTACAAGGGCTGTGGCCCGCTTTACATAGAGATCTGGCGGGAATTAGTGTGGCGGCGGTCAGCGTACGATCTTTGGCTCGCGCGCGCATTCAATTCAAATATTTGGCACCTTCTTTATATTAAGTTTTTTATTGTTAATATTTAATTATGTCTTAAATTTTTTATATTATTCTTCGTATTCCATATTAAACTATTTTTTGTGCGCGTCTGCTCGTCACATTGTTTATATGCGAAAGGTTCGATTTTATTGGAATAATATTCACTTAACAGAAATACAGATACGGTCACACAAATGGGAATATGGAAGCGCACTTAAATTTCGACCTGAATTGGTTAATTGGAATTTTACAAAACAATTTTAAAAATGATTTTATGGGGATGGACTTATTCGGTTGACCGGTGCTGTGTTTTTGCGGTACTGTATTCGCTGACAAAGCGGGTGTGTTAATATGTTTGTGCACTAGCCGTTAGCTAATGCCGAATAGCGGAGGTCTGAAGAGGCGAAAAAAATATTATAGATCCAAAGATTATGTGATGTATGTAATGTGGAGAGATGTATATTTTTATACGTATGCTCGAATTTAGTCCAGTTCAGAATAGAGCAAGGGTAAATTTATAAATGTATGTATATATACATGAAAAAACAGAATCGGCAACGAATGGACGGGTATGTTTTACTCCGCATTAAATCAACTTTATTAGTCGAAATAAAACCCATTAATTTAACGATTTCTTTTTTTCTTGCGAAACTAACATAGTCCGGTTGTATTTATATCGGAGAAAAAACTAATTTGCTCTTTAAAGCATTGTTTTTAAAAACTAAAAGTTGGTTAAATAGCTTGAAAATACTGTGCATTTTGTTACTGACGTGCGACGCGTACATAAATCAAACCACGTCAAGCTTCTGTGCATACGCCTACACAATAACACATATAAACACCAAGTGCTCGCATAAAACACACAAAACAACAAGACTATGATTTCGGTGGCAAAGCGATCCCGCAAACCCCGCACAATCGATAGTTGGTCCAATTATAGTAATAAAACTGGATCACGTTAGCGATAAAGCGATGCTCTTACGTGCGGTGGCTGCATACCAGTGAATTAACAAATCGCAACTAAGCTTAAAGCTCATAGGTCTAGACTCGCCCGAGTTTATCTACATCAATGAGCAGCTGGCAAAACCAAAATATGAGATCTTTTAACGAGCAATCGGATAAGGCTCTTATCAGCTGTTTTAACACGGCGAGGGGAAATATTTGTAAAGGAACTAGAAGGAGCAGAGATTAGATGCTTGCAAACTTGGCGACTTGAATCATGTGGAGATGGGCCTCAGTAACGAGTCCCCCACTTTAGAAGCTTCGAGTGTTGGCGCTTCACAAGACCGTTTTTTTTTTTTTAGTTTAAATTTAAATGCATTTTATATATTTAAGTTTAGCAGTAATTAAAATCAGTCGCTATATTAGGATGTTTATATTTATTGCGAAAGTCTTTACGTATCGTATAATAATTGTAAAAAAAATTAAAAAATTTAATTTTTAAATTTCATTTACATTCTTAGTCTTTGACGTGGATGCTCGTGTTTTTAAAGAGCTCCGAGTTGAGTTCTTTCTCCAATAGATATAAATCGAACGCGATATATAAATAAATATTGCTAACTGTGCGAATTTACTTCTTTAAGTGCCACGCGCGTTAAGTTCAATTAAATGAGCGTTAACTAAAGAAACGGTTGTTATTTGAATTTATCAATACGCGATACCGAAGTAGAAAAAGCGTCTACAAAGAGCAACCGGGCCTTACTGGCCGTCGAAAACACGAGAGCGCGCTCTCTATCACCAGCCCTACTAATTCCAACTCCTACATTTTGGAGCTATCAATGCCAGACCCCACCACCACCGGCTTCTATGGAAGACACACCAATAACAAGCATTGCTGCAATTTCTGCTACCTCAGCAAAAGAAATGGCAACAACTAAAACAACGACCAATATTGCGAAATCGTTGTCAACGACTCCATCGCCAACTGCAAGGGCAACAAAAACAGTATGCTTCGATAAGCAACAAGCGGTTCCGGCCATACAGACCGGTATGGATCGCTACATCCAAATTAAGCGTAAGCTTAGTCCGCAAAACAGGGTTGGTAACAAACCAAAGATCAACGTATCTTCCAAATCAACGAACAAGCAAGGAGTTCCGATATCACCAAAAGATTTTCCCTCTTATCAGATGCTGAGAGCCAAGCCGAGCCAGAGCAGATGACCCAGAAGAAACCAAGGCCCCCACCTATTTATATTAGGGAAAAAAGTTTATACGCCCTGGTCAATAAAATTGTTGCGCTGGTCGGGGATGATAATTTTCATGTTGTTCCGCTTATAAAACGGAACATCCACGAAACCAAAGTTCAAACCAAATATGAAGAGCACTCCGAGCTGTGTCTAAATACCTGGAGGAAACAAAAAAGAACTTTTACACCTACCAACTAAAAAGCAGCAAAGGACTACAAGTAGTACTAAAAGGAATCGAACCTGACGTCGCCCCCTCTGAGTGATGCGACTGGACCTGACGACATTAATCCGAAATGTATAAAAATCATATTACATCATATTAAATCATAATTATTCCAATTCCAAAATGTAATAGTGACTATAGACCTATATCTATCCTGCCGTACCTTTCCAAAATATTAGAAAATATAATTAATGACAAATCAAATAAATCAATATCTCAGTGACAATGAAATGCTAGGTAATACTCAGTCTTGATTTAGAAAAAATCGAAGCTGTACCACAGCAATTTAAAATTACGATGTAAGGAAACAAATGGACGATATCAAAGTTACATATTTAGTTTTATTGGACTATAGCAAGGCTTTTGACACGGCTAACCATAATATTGTATCTTCAAAACTAAGAAATATGTTCCAATTTTCAAAAACTTTTGTTAAGCTTGTGTCTTCGTACTTAAGTAATCGTCGTCATGTATGTGAGTCGTCCTTTGAATGCAATAAGTGAAAGAACAGATGTTTGTAACAGTGAACTAGCACGAGTAGATAAATGGGCAATCAAAAATGGACTAGGCATTAACTCATCCAAATCGAAGTATCTCGTAATAAGAATGCGGAATATTAGCCTTAATCATATCGAACCACTTTTTATTAACAATATTCCACTAGAGTATGTCGAAAAAGCCGTGAATCTTGGGTTTACATTCAACAGGACTCTTACCTTGAATGGTCACATCGCAAAGGCAGTCGGGAAATTGTATGGAATGCTGAGAGCACTGTCTGTGACTAAGGGACGTTGCCCACAAATATTCGTATGCTAATAGCAAAAACATGCTTAATTCCTTCTCTATTTTATGGTTTAGAAGTTATTTCAAATTTTGATTTGACCAGTCAAACCAACTTAAAGACGGTTTTTAATAGCATTGCACGATATATATTTAATCTTCAACGGACGGAACATGTGTCCGGTTATGCCTATAAAATTTATGAATTAGAACATAACGGATGGATAAAGATGAGAACACTGACATTTCTTCAAAAATTAATTTTTAAAAAAGAACCTGCACATTTATTTGAAAAATTATCATTTACTGCCTCTAGAAGAGTAAACAATCTCATATGCATAAGACCCAGATCACTGACTTCCGAAAGACAATTTTTCATAAATGCTATAAGATAATGGAATCAGCTTCCTAATCATATTAAATACATTAGCAATGGTACGCAATTTAAAGATAAGGTACTCTCACAAATCAAAATAGACTCATAAACTAAATTAAATTAACAGCGACTTAGGATTAAGTTAAATAAAATTCAAAAATATATTGATAATAATACAATAATATTGTTAGCGCACTAATATATGAATTTTATACTTGTAGCGTTAGGAAGGCCAATAATTCTATAAATAAATAAATTTAATATTTAATAAAGACAGAGAAACTCTCAAATCGTGAATAGCGTGCGCATTAATTGACATGTCACCATTCTCTTTTGGAATTTTTTATACGCCTTTGTTGTATATTAAAGTTTCCAACCTCATCTATGTAAAGTCCCGTTTCAGTTTTCTTATATCGTTTTAAATTGTACTATGTTTTTTTTTTTTTTTTTTTATTTTTATT